>JASDQU010261581.1:0-14341 GCA_032191745.1 Picea mariana
AGGTTGATTATTTTGTGTTGAGTTTGAGATTTTTGAGATCCAAATTAGATCACCATGTGTATTACAAATAGGATGGTTGTCATTTCCTTTTCATCACTTTATATGTATATGATATGTTATTTTTGGGTAACAATAAAGATGTGATTAGTGATTTGAAGTCTTAGGTTTCAACACATTTTTTCACAAAGGATTTTGGGGATGCAAAGTATATCTTAGGAATAGAGATTAGGAGAGATAGAACAAATTGGAAGCTTTGGTTGGGCCAGAGTAAGTATGTGAAATCTGTGTTGCAACATTTTCGCATGGTAGATTGTATACCATTGAGTATTCATATTTATGTGGGAACTAAGCTTTCAATTGAGCAATGCCCTACAACATCTATACCAGACCAAACATTGCCCGATCAATGCGATTCTTGAGCTGATTCATGTTTAATATTGGACATGAACATTGGGTTGTGATGAAAAGGGACTTTAGGTATTTGCAGGGTACTTCAAAGTATTTGATTTGTTATCATGGTGAAAATTTTAGGGGATTGACACTTAGTGGATAGATATGGTTATGTGGATTTTGATTAGGCAGGGGATGTAGATTGGAGGAAATCTACTAATAGATATGTGTTTTGACCACTTGGCAGAGAAGTGATTTGGATGAACAAATGACAAGTTGTGGTCACTTTGTCCATTGCAGAGGAAGAGTATATGGAAACTACTCATGCCTATAAGGAGTCCATTTGGCTTATGAAATTGTGTTCATATGTGGGGATAAGTCAGAGAGCTATTACAATTCAATGTGATATTAATAGTACTATTTGTCTGCCAAAGAACTTGACCTTTCATATGAATACAAAGCAAATTGATATCTAATATCATTTTGTTTGAGACATGGTAGAGAATGGAAAGGTGATATTGGAGAAAGAAAACACTTTATATAATTTTTCAAATGCATTGGCAAAGACAATGAACATTAACAATTTAAAGTGATGTTGTGAGTCTATAGGCCTCACAACCCATAACAATGACTTCACAATTTGATGCATTCTCCCTTATGCTTTTGCAAGGTATATGGCAAGTAAGAGAATGTTGGGACTCATGTGTCATACACCTTGCATGTGTTACATGCATGGCAAGAAGAGCACATGTGTATGCATAAATTTTTTTCACTCTATATGCATGTGATAAAGATCAATGTGGAGTGATTCATGCGTGGAGATTTGGATAATATCAAAGTGTATATGGATGCCTAAAATAACTAGTAGTTTCCTACATGTGATTTTAGAAACCATACTTAGTTTATAGTTTTATTATGCCTATATATCGAGTGGTTGGTTTGGAGGTATAGTATGAGTTTATGAAAGATACCATTATGTTGCCAAAATTCCTCCAAAAAMTWTATGTTGTTGATTACTCCTATTAAGAGCACAACTCTATAAATGTATTGTTACCTATTGCTAAATAATACATTGAGTTTTATTTAGAGTGTGAGTTTTTTTCCCAACAAGTTTTCTCCACGAAATGATTGTGTAGCAGTTGCATGTCTTTGTTTTATTTGTTTTCTGTCTCTGTTTGTTTATATATATATTTTTTCATTGATTAGACTAGGAAGTGTGTTTTGCACCTTTATTTCCTTTCAAAATAGTGTAAAATGACTATAAATTTGAGTTTCAAGTTTCAACTAAAAAATTGAGTGTATTTTCCAGTTATAATATAACATAATTACTCTGTATTATTTTTGACACAAAATTGTTATGATGCTTAGTCCATCTTCGAACCCTTAATTATTATCATAATAATATCAAAATTAATGTCAATGAAGAGAGTTCTCCAAATACGTTGTTATAAATTTTCCATTATTTTAGGAAGAAAATAATAAATACAAGMAATCAATTATGATGAGTGGCTTTCCTCGAAGGCTCTTTCAAGACTAGGTTATTCCTATATCTCCTAATCCAATGAATATTGCTCTCCCTTTGGATTGGCCTTATCAAAAGAGATATCATGAARATCGTTTTTATTTTGTTGGTTGACATCAAGGTTGAAGCAACGTCAAATCGACTATGGGCATGGTTGTTATGAATGTGGCCTGAAAGTGTTTACATCTAAACGATTTMTTTTCTTCAATGGTGAAGGAAGAGGACGTGGTAGGTGCAATTGAGCAAGTAATGAAAGAATGGACCGAGGAAGTAATGAAAGAATGGACAGAGGCACAACGGAGGCCAAATTAGGTTTTTTTTTTTTTTTTTCAAGGTTTACATTTTTTAAATAATAACTTTTTAAAAAATTATTTTAATGTATGGATTTTTTTTTTCAGGTTTACAATTTTAAAATAATTTATTTTAAAAAAAATATTTTAATATAGGGAAATTTTATAGAAAATTTTAAAGGTTTAATTTTTTAAAATAATAAAATTTTAAAAAATTATTTTAGTATATATGAATTAAGAAATTTTGTAAAAAAATTAAATGAGACTTATTGGGTGAATGATTGGTGAGTAAAATTTCCTCTTCTAAAATTTTTGATGAATGATGAGTAATATTTAAATCTTATAAGTTTAATAATTGTGTTGTAATGAAATTAAAGTTTTTCTTTCTTTACTTTGAGCAAGATCAAAATGGTATTTTATTAGATATAATTAATTTCAAAATTCATGTTCAAGATTTGATAACGTCAAGGATGCCTTCTATATCAATAATCCAATTAGACTAGTCATGTTGAATCACCATACTTTTGGCATAGAGAGTCATAAATTCCATTCAACACCAACTTTTGATCACAAGGTATGTAGAAATTTACATGCAAAAAGGATTTCATGTATGTTTTCTTTTTCCGTAGAGGACAATAATCTTGAATCCCAATCCATGACTTCACTGTGTAATCCTTTGTTAAGAAATAAAACAGGAAAGAGAAGAACTTGGCGGAAAAGGCTTAAGCCATATTATAAACATGTGTTCATTTCATGATATCAATTTATAGTACATGGATCTTACCACCTCTAGATCTAGATCTAGAGAACTCATAAGAATGTGGTCTCAAAGTTTATTATTGTCTAGGGACTCACATATCCCCCCCTCAATCACAAGTATGAAAAATTGTTCCAGTAAGGAAACGATAACTGGTGCATAAATTGGTATCATTTCAATCTTCAATCTAAAACTTTTGAATTGATATTTGATGAAGATATGCTTGAAAAAATGTCAATATGGATGTTGAGTGGTTCATCTAAAATGAACATTGAAATAGAGTAAAATTTTGGAAGTGAACAACTGTCATGTCTGAACATTTCTCGATTACTTAAAATCATTTGCCAAGTAATTTGTCTACAAGAAAATTGTGTCTTCTGATATTTGGTGAGCACATAGGATCACCTTTCCATTATTAGTTAACTAATAGGATCACTGAAGTTCTCTTTGAATTTAGACACAATTAGGTGTCAAACAACATCTCAATCAATAGTTGAAGATCAATGAGAGGATTCTAGATTCTATGCTAGATCTTCCCAAATATCTTGATTCGATGAGATTGATTAATTTAATTGTAGATGTTTTGTTGAGGGGACTAGTTTCTATGTTGGAATTCCTAAATTTTGATTGATAAGACTTCAAAAATTGAAGCCTGACTATCATCATTGATATTCCCCCTGTTAGGTGCAAGGAGAGAGGATCGTTGAAAGGATCCAAACTTGAGATTTTGGATTCTTCTATTCTTGAATGGTTCATCATTGCATTTGGTGGTTTTTGGTTAACTGCTAGCCATTATGACTTGATTAATGTGGTGGTTTTTGTTGACTACTAACCATTTTCACTTGATACCATGTATCTGATGGTTTTGGTTGACCACTAACCATTTTGATTTCATCAATGTACTTCCCCCTTGAGGTGCAGGTGAGTATCATTTTATTAGTGTACTCATTTTCAATTTTAGAATGGGCCCCAATCATGCCTAAAATCTTCTTTTGTAGCTTTTTGTATGCAAATATGGCTTTGTTTGTGTCTAAACTCAATAATCATTAGGGGAATTTTGAGGTAAAAATGGGCTTAAAAAATGTACTATCAAAATAACTTTAAAATAACCAATAGGATTCAAGATGATGATATCAACCATAAGGGTAAATATTTTTGGAGGAAAAGGAAGAAAACCACTTTTTTTAATCATATTTTTGACTTATCTCCTTATGGTTTACTCAAATTTCAAGTGTAGGAAGTCATTGATTAAATTCCACATCCAACAAGTAGTACCCACTATGTTTACTTTTGATAGACCCACACGGAGGTAAACTGGAAATATACGAAAAAATGTGTTTCTTGAAAGGAAGAAAACTATTTTTTTAATCGTATTTTTGACTTATCTTCTTATGGATTTACTCAAATTTCAAGTGTAGGAACTCATTGGATTCAAAATTTAAATCCGCATCTAACGAGTGCCTACACTTGAAATTTGAGTAAACCTATATGGAGATAATCGAAAATACGATTAAAACAAGTAGTTTTCTTTCTTTTCCTTTGAAAATTCATAACTTTTATTTTATTATTTTAACTATTGTTTTATTATTTTCCTTAGGAGACCAATTTTAGACCTCAAATTTCTCCTAATGAATACTTATGCAACTTCTTGACTTGTTGATTCCATCGCCAAGAACATATCCAACCATAATGGACTATTGACTTTTTATTCTTACTCTTTATTTTGACTTATGTTTGAAAGATGATTTGTCTTCCCACAATAAAGACAAGGATGGCGATCAAAACACTAATTCTCCATGTCACCAACTCGATGACAAAGTTGGAAATTGACATTCTGATGTTGAACTGAAATAGGTGAAGTGGAGTCTCTTTGAAGTAATCCTACATTTTGGAAGTGGATTGGTCTATTGGTTAGGAATAGTTGAGAATATGAAAGGTAATTTCCTTATCATGTATGAGTCATGTTCTGTGTTTGTTGTTGTGGATTTATTCCCAAGGTATGATTATATGCTTGGAAAGATGATTTTGTATCTATGGAAGTTGATTTATTGCATGTTGTTACACCATTAACATGTTTTTGTTAATGAACTCTTGAAAATAAGGTTCATGTATAACTTCAACTTCTATTAAATCTTCATCTATGGTTTGTTCCTCCTCGTTCACTCTTTGTTCATTGTTTATCATTCATTATTCCTCATTCATTCTTGTTTTTGGTAGGAACATGGGGGATGAATTGCTTAGGAAAGTAGCCATGGTTTGCTGGAAGTAGTAATTGTTGGTGTATTTCATCCATGAAATAGTGCCTGTATGCATGCGATACATTGGCATGTGATAAACATTGTTCACAGCTGCGAGTCCTGAGAGTCCCAACATGGAGATTCTTGAAAATATGCATTGGAGACTTGGAAAGAAGTGGACAAACTGAGGGACTGGGTGGCAGAGAAGGGGGATCATTATTTTTGGGTTGTGCATGCTGGAGAGAAGAGAGTTGGTGTACTTTGGATTGTTGTGTGTTGAGAAACCTGTGAGATCTTGAGTGTTGACTGGTTTGGGAAGCTGAGTGTCACTATGGAACCCGTCCTTATGGATTCATATCCCTGGCTTGGGGGTGACCTACTGTTGAGACTTGGAACAACAACGCCTAAGATTGGGTGGAACGTCCTTGGTGTGTAGCCAGTTGGTGATTGGTTTTGTTTAAGAAAAGTGCTCCCTGTCATGGTTTCCTTTCCTTGGATATTTAATTTCCATTGTGTATTGATTGTTGTCTCTGAGATATGTATATTTAATGTGCCTGCTTGTTGTTTATGGCTATTTATGGCATGCTTAAGAAATCATTTTAATTCTAGCATGAATCATGATTATTGCATGAGCAATTATTATGTTTCTTTCATGCTTCTTTATTAGTTAATGATTATCATAGTTCAAAATAAGAGTGTTCTTGGATAGCGTGGCCCAATCTAGTGGCTGGGTACGTTACACTCAACACTAGTTCTTATTCTTCCAGACCTGCAACAACCATTTGAGATTGAGACAAATGCTTCATATTATGTTATTGATGCAATCCTCACTCATCATGGGAATCTAGTATCCTATCACAGTGAAACGCTATCTGATGCTGTTCACAGATACCCCACCTATGAAAAAGAGATGTACTCCATTGTGCAAGCATGTTAAGAGTGGAGGCATTACATTCTGAGGAAGGAAATGATCATCCACACTTATCACAGGTATATGGAATTCATGCAGACACAAGGAAAGTTACATAATGATCCGCATTAGAAGTGGTCTACATACTTGTAGCAATTCCACTTGAACATCAAGTACAAGAAGGGAATCACCAACCATGTTGTTGATTGCCTCAGTCGACCCCCAATTGTGGTGATAACCACAATTCTTAACTTATGTGGGCATGAAACGTTCGGGTGGACACAATTATACAATAACGACTCTAAATTTGCTGCTTCCTATAAGAAATTGAGCGCAGGAAAAACAATTTCGGACTTTCATCTTTAGGATGGATTGCTATGACATTTGAGCCATCTATGTGTTCCTTCAAGCGAGCATGAAAAGATGATATGGATATCTCATTACAGCCGGGTGGCATGACATTTTGGTGTAGACAAAACAATGGCAGTATTGCAAAAGCAATTTTATTGGCCGAAGCTTTGACAAGACATCCAAAGTACATTAGATATTGCAATGCCTACGCCATTGCCAAGCCCAACATCAAGAAACATGGGATATACACCCCTCTTACTACTCCAAATAGGCCTTGGGTGATCTATGAGGATATTGGAGGCCACCCACAATTTCCAATTGGCTCAAAACAATTTTCTGGCAATTTACTATTTTTAGCAGTTTTAACTTCCGGGGCTATTTTGAGGGCCTAAATGAATATTTTTCAAGATCGATCTTATCGATGATAATAAATGGCATTGTTGAGCCCCCAAAATGAATCTCCTCGATGATACCTTTCCAATGGGCTATCATATTCCTAAAACAGAGATCGTATACAAAAGTTACGACCCTAGGAAGTTGATGTACTAACTTACCCAAACGGGGCCCACATGACTTTTGGCGCTTCATCTCCTAGGGTTAGGTTTTTGGATGTCTAGGGTTTTTGGCATTCCTGTTTATTATAAAAATTCCTTCAGAGCCTCATTGTAATCATCTTCTTGTGAATGCGAGTAGCCGTCACATCTCTTCTTAGAGATAAGTTGCCACCATTCTAGCGAGTCTTTCACTCTGTATTTTTACAGTCTCTGTACATTTATTTCATTAATAGAAATCGTGTATTACTGTATATCTGTGTTTATGGTTGCATCTATGATACATTTCTATTATATTATTTGATATCTGTGATATCTCTGTGCATTTCTTTATTATATCTCCTCTCTCATTTCGTGCCGAAAATAATCCGGATTAGTGGTATCAGAGCAGGCTACTCTTGATCGTTTTTCAGTGCATGTCCCCGACGAGGTATGAGCATAGCAAGTTGTGTCTTGAGCTTGTCTCTCTTGAGGAAAATCTCTCTCACACACCCAAGAAACCCTCAATGGCGGAAGAAAATAAAAACGATGGAGCATACGATCGTATCAGTATGTTGCTTAAGCAAGCTCTCACGCGATAGAGGGACGAAATGATGGAGAATTTTTCCCACATCCTTCAATGTCTGCCGATAGAAACAGGTTCATCTTCATCAAGCAACCACTTTGGAAGCACCTCACCTTTCAAGGTACAAGTTAATTTTGATATTCCTGTATTTGAAGGACATATAGATGCAGAAGCCCTAAACAAATGGTTAAATCTGCTAGAAGGTTATTTCTCTATTCACAATTTTTTCGACAGATAAAAGACCACCTTCTCACTCCTTAAATTTCTCCCTCATGTCAAACATTGGTGGAAAATTTATTGGGAGCAAAGTTCCACAGAGGAGTCTGGAATATATGGGGTCGAGCCCACTTGGGATTTAGGTGGGAAACCAGAACATGCTTGTGACACTTTGCAGAAAGCAAAGAGAGATGAAACATATGAAAGCATGGACTCTCTCAGATGGAGGGAGTTGATCACATAATTCCAAAAGAAGAGCACACATATTTCTCATTCAGGCATGAAGCTGAGATTAGGAGGGAGATAATCCCCAATGATATGATCCATTGAAGAATCCGTGAATATCATGAAGTATCTATCCATGTTCTTCATTTGAAGTAGCAACCATGATAAGCAACATGTGTTCAAATTGAATCTAGAAGAAGTCTTCTTCGAAAAAAGGCCTTGAATATCCTTGGTTTTCCATCTACATTTATGTTACTATGAAAAAAGGTTGGAGCCTTCAAGAAAGAAGGACATGTAATTTATAGAAGATTCCATGGACTCCAACATTGAAGAAAAACATAAGGAAGAACATGAAGATTCTAAGAAAGAAATAAAAATTCAAAACAATTGATTGAACCAATTGAACCACTATGATGATAACTTGTTCTAGTAACCAAAAATACCTCTACCTGACCCATTATATCTCCTGCATTATCCATGGGTTGGATTTTACATCAGATGAATGTAAAGACTATTCTTCTCAACAGAGTAATTGAAGAAGAAGTGTATGTAGAGCAACCTCAAGGTTTTGAGGTATACCAGAAAGAGACCCTTGTATGCAGATGGAAGAAGACCTTGTATGGATTCAAGAAAACTTGGTACATAGCCTCTCATGTCCAACAAAAGCATGGTGAAAACTTCCTATGATAGAGGAAGTATATTGAAATGGTTCTTCAGAAGTACGGAATGATGGATTGAAAATCCATGGAAAACTCCCATGATGATAGATCTGAAGAAGTTGAGAGACTCTGATCCAGTGGACCCGTCTCTTTATTAACAATTGAATGGCTTGTTAATGTATTTGGAGAATACTCAACCATATATTTTTCTTGTGGGATGTTTGAGTTATGATATACAACTGCATGGATTTATCGATTCAGATTGGGCAGGGAGTGCAGATGATAGAAGAAGTTCTACTTGGATATGTTTCAATTTGAGCTTTTCCACGATGTCACGGGCTAGTAGGAAACATAATTTTGTTGAACTCAACACTGCATAAGCAAAGTATATTTCATCCTATGATGCTTGTACGAAAGCAGTGTGGCAAGTTGGTTTATGGACTGTCTGATCAAGTGTTGAATTCGACCGTGATATATTGTGATGATTAGAGCTATGTGAAGATTTTAGAGAACCTAGTGTTCCATTACAGGTCAAAGCACATTGAGATCAATCATTATATTCTCCGTGATAAAGTCCAAAGGGGAGAAGTGGTTCTCTAGTATATCTCCACAAATGAGAAGATAACATATATTTTGGTAAAGCCTCTATCTAAGATGAAAAGTTTGCATACTTAAGGGACAAGCCATGGCTCGTGGATATGACTTCCTTATTGAAAAATGAAGTGATTACTCCCAGGTTGAGAAGGAACACTGATATGTTATTGATTTATGGAAATTCCTTTTCCAGTTTGGAAAATGGTCTAGGTTGGGAAGTTCCTTTCTAGTCCAAAAAGTGGTTCGATATTTCTAACGGATAATCATTTTCCAGTTGGGAAAATGGTCCAGATCGGACAGTCATTTTCGTAATGAAAATGGTCTGATAGATTGTTGATGTACCATAGACATCGATTCCCCTTGTGGCCAATGTGGGGAAATGGTCTAGGACAATCATTCTTCTTGACAATCACTTTGAGTAGTGGTCAAGTAGAATGGTCTGCTTCGCTGGGCAGTCATTCTTTTGAAGTTCACAGTTGTGAGTAGTTTCGAAGAATGGTCCATTTTGGAGGTTGGTGTAGGACGATCATTTCCATAGGAAATGGTTCGGACAATCATTCCCTAGGGAAGCCTCATTCTCTCTAGGTTGTACTGTGATTAGTGCTGGAGGAATGGACTAGTTAGGTGAATGGTCCATGTTCAACAATTAGGGACATGCATTCCCTAAGGAAAAGTCATTCTCTCTAGGTTGCACTATGATTAGTGTCAGAGGAATGGCCTAGTTAGGTGAATGGTCTAGTCTGAGAAATCAGGGACAATTATTCTTCTATGCTTGGGAAGAATAGTACATATAGCCCATGGYTGATGTTTTACTTTMTGAGGGCATGTRCTCTTCCAGATMTCAYAGAGRYGAGTGGAAKAATGGCCCAAATGAATCAGTTTGTATCATGATATTGTTTATGCAGGTTGATATCAGATGATATGATTKTTTTGGAGACTATATGTCTTTGGACAATAATTGTATGCTACTGTGGTGGATGTGATCCACTGGTAGTGACTGTGTGTCACTAGTTAGTAGCGATATGCTACTAGGAGTTGTTAGAAAAACATGATCATGGAACAATAAAATAAAACAAATGTAGAAACAAAACACAGAAGATACGCAATATAATGGAGACATAGATATACGTGGTTCACCTAGTGTGGGCTACGTCCACCAGAAAAATTTCCAGGTCCTTCTTTTTATTATCCAACAAAATGAAGGGATACAACCTACAACACACCCGATGTAACTTCCTCTTCTTTCTCTCACAATATACTCTCTCATAATACAATATTCATAATGATACATAGCCATAATACAATTCCCTCATAAAATAGGGTTTCCTTCTAGGGAAAAAAACCCTAACATAACTTCTATCGTTAGATTTGTGACCTTATAATGAATGGTTCAGATTTACAATGAAATTACAATATACATTTATAAGGAAAATTTTCCTTCGGGGGCTTCACCCCTGAACTCCCTAGCCCTAGGGATGAACCCCCTAGACCCCGTAGGGCGGACAAGCCCCCTCTCCAATCCCCCCGCGTGGAGGGGTGTAGAATATTCTGGGGTGTACAATCTCCATGGGGTATAAACACAACTGAAAACAAAGACCTATGAATCAAGAAGATAATCAATATCCACAACCAACAGGAGTCGTTGTGTACCAATGGATAGTAGTTGTATACTACTATGGATAGACACAATTGTGCTCTATTGGATGGAATTATAGCAATAATGTGCTACTATCTAAGTTCCATGGAGACTACCATGTAGAAATTTTAATGACAAAATCAACAAACTAATAATTATGGCATACACTTAGCAACCTAGAGATAACTGTCTTGCATGAACTCTAAAATGTCTAAAACCCACATACTGAAATTACCATAAGTAGAAATACACATTGCTAAGTAATTATGCAACAGAATAAACACAATGAACAACATTCATCCAACTATGAATAACTTAGAAATTTAGACAAATCCCAGGGAAAACCCAATGAGAGAGAGAGATTTATTATTCATCTTCAGGAAAGTACATATCAATAGCAATAACACAATTTCCAGCCAAGAGAAAACCACTTACAACACAAAATTGTCCCACCACAATCCGCCTTGAAAACTATGCCATAGTCCGTACAACTGTATGGATTTGCTGAAAACAAAACCTCAGAATTTGTGCCCACAAAAGGATGTTGTACATTCTTTTGTATGGCTGACCTCCTTCAGTAAATTCACCCAAATATGCCTCAAAAAACATGCCAATCCTTGTCTCGATTTCCATGATCGAATTTGTGGTTGTACGACCTGTATAGATCCGTACAGTACGACCTATCTCAGCAAATAAAAAAACAACAACACTCTAAAACATAAATGTCTTCCTTGGGATTTGCACCCTAGATCTCTTGGGAAATGTGCCCTCCTTGCTGCGCTCTTTCCTCTCTCAAGATTACTCAGAAAATCTCTCAAAATCATTCTCTCAATGTGTCTTGCACACTATCCAATGCATTCTTTTATAAAATATGAAGATGACCTTTTCCCTCCCCAGTGTCTTTTCACCTTCCCCAACCCCAAATCCAAAGGCAAAGATCTAATCTTTCCTTTACAAGATCATGAGCCATGATTCATTCCCTCTAAAATTAATCACTTAAAGTATTAAAGTACATTTCACTTTATTACATAAGTTCAATTTATGAAATAAAGTCATTTTAATATTAGAAGGTACACTTCATTAAAAAAGTCACTTTAATAAAAGAACCACTTTATTACAACTTTATAAAAACCCATTATAAAGTTAAGTGTCTGGTAGTGTCAACAAATGGTAAAATCCGCATACAAGACAAAACAGGTGAAGTACCTCCTGAGCTAAAAAGCTAACACTCCCTCTTAGTGAGGGATGTACTCGTTGCCATCTCCATCATATGGTCCCATCACACTGTGCTCAGTAGGAGCTCCCTATGAACCTGGATCCATCCTCAACACTTGCACATAACTCAAACTAGAAGATCTTCTCCTGACAACTACTTGAAACCCTGAGCTCCTTGGAGAATCCACTCCACCCTGAGCATTGGTTCGACTACACAAGTTGAGCCTCCTACCGGTGCTCAGAAGAGACTCGCTCACTTCTCTTAGAATGAAAGACTGAATCATTGGTACCAACACAGTCTCAAGAGCCTCCTCATGCTCCTCATATGACACTGAATCATACCCTGAAGGTTGTCCTCGCAACATATACAACTTGTCCACCCAATCACCGATCAGTTGCAGTTCCACCGGGTCCACTCCCTCCCTGTTGATANATCCTCCAAGGCTGATACTGAGAGAAATTTCACCCTCAACCCTGGAACAAAGAGAACTCTATCAAGCTCCAGGAATCCTCCATACTCGAGATGGAATCTAACCCTTCTATTTCCATGTAAAGATCACGCCATACCACCTTCATTTGCCACCTATTGGTCATGAATTGTCTCTGTGATAATTAGGAATACTCTCCAGATTCCCATCATGTGGGAAGAGGCTCCACTATCTACAATCCATCTGATATCACCTCCAAATCCTCCACTACTGACACTGGAAAATAGGGTAACCAAAGAAAATTCCCTATCATACTTGGAAACAAAGTCCTCCATGGTTGTTGTAGCAGTTGTCTTAGGCCCCTCTTATTCCTTCTTCTTCTTCTTCCTCTCAAGACAATGAGAAGCAAGGTGTCCCAACTAGTTACAACAATAACATCTGACTTTACTCAAGTCCCTCCCAGAACTTCCTTTATTCTTTCTCTTTGCAGTAAGAGAAACATTCTCATTAGCTCCATCTGTCTTCTGTCCACTACTCTGAGATCCTTCTTGGATCTCCTTGCTAGTGGGAAAATCCCCCCTTTAACTATACCAGGGTTTAAGATATAGAAAGAGAAAATGACCATCTAAAACTCAATCTAGTTTCTACTCGACCCCAAACATACCAAAATAAATGAAAAGAAAGAAATAAGAGAGAAGACAGGTAACTATACCATTTATCCCACGTCTGGTGATGATCTCCTCAAGCTCTGTAGTTCCAAATACTACAAGTCTCCTCCCAAGGCTGAACTGCATCCAAAACTAGGCAAACAAGGACTACAAACATGTTATTTCTATTCATAAACTAGGGTTAGATATCAAATGCTATGTATAAATCAAATAAAATACACAAAACATCATCATTTGAGAAAGGGAAAAGAGATTCTTTTATTCATCAAACAAATACTGAAACTTACAATCCATGTCGGCCACCATTCTGCGAACTTGGTCCGGGCTCTTGTTTACAATGCTCCAAGTGCACCTTCAATAGGCCTCTTCTTTCAATCTTCTGATCACCTCAAGGAAAGGGAATGGATTGAATGGAAGAAGAAGGGGCTGAATAGGGAATGCTGAGGCAGTAAATCACAAAAGGTAGCAAATGCTTGGGAAAGGAAGGGAAGTGAAATTGGGTAGAGTTTCACTGTTCTTATGACTAGTTGTGAAATGAGACCCCAACGCCTCCTTTTATATGACAAAATAATGGTTATTCGGTTGGGGGATGGGATGTAGCAAGTGAATTGGTTGGGAAACTTCCAATAGCCTGTGAATCTCACTTGATTCCTTACAAATTTTTAATTTTTGCAACTTTTGGAGGTATACGCGGGCTATGTATCGTGCAACAAGCATATCTACGCAGGTTGTCTATCATGCATCAAGCATATGTACGTGGGATGTAGTGGTGCAAGGCACGTACATGCTCTAAAAATTGGTTTTTTAAGTAGAGCTTCTCATCAGTGATTTGGAAAATTATGCAAGTAAGAGGGCCAATGCCATGTATGCATGAGTAGGGAATTTTAGGGATATAAGACTCCTCCTGAGTGAAATCATCCCATAGTCTGCTCCAATCTAGAAGATGCTCACGACCCACCACACACTTCACAAAGACTTCCCATTCCTTCGTGAAGCCTTTTAAGGCTATCCTCACCAACTATGAATCTGATATCACCTATCCAAGTGTAGCCAACTCATATTTCACTTGAGCCACCTGGGTAAGATAAGAAGACACACTCTCCCCCTTACCCATCTTGGTATCATGC
>JASDQU010261582.1:0-14702 GCA_032191745.1 Picea mariana
AACACTGGTGTACTGTTCATGTGTGTGATTGTTTATTTATTACTGCTCATTTTTGGATAATAATTCTACATTGATATAACATTTGAAGAAAAAGGATTATAATTACATTATTACTGATTCACCCCCCCTCTCAGTAATCCAACAAGGTTTCCTGTTGATTTTCTTTCTGTCTGGTCAGTCAGTCTGTGTCAGTTTTGACAAATTTATTGTTGACAATATGCATCAACAGTTGGTTAAATTCAATTCATTGAGACACTTCAGATACTACACGCACTTGCTCATAATGTTTCTGGAATCTAACAAAATCGAATTTCCTGAGACTGCATTTATTTCAACTGAGTGTAAAAGGATCACCATGCTTATTTTCATCAATAATATTATTTCCAAGGTGTACAATCTTATTTTCGGTTCAAATATGCCGAGGGTTTTGGAGGAAATGAAAAGCTCTTTACAACCAAATCTAGAAAGAAAGATAGGAGATTGGATGATGTTCATACAATCTACTGTGATCTGGGTATATGGCTATCAGGAAGGACCTTATATTTTACCATTCTTTCTGACTCCCAGAATATTTGCTTTGGAGTTCATAAGACAAAGGATCATCTTAGAGACGGAGCATTTTCTGAAAGCGCACAAGGCTTCTAACTTAAAGTTTCCTTTCATAGTTGGACCCTTTTTGATAAAGAACAAGTCTTGTTTGCCTCGGATCCAATCCAAACTCAATGAATTCGAGTTCACACAATTGCAAGGGAGAAAATATGATCTGCATCAGATCATATTGAAGAGGAGATTGGCGAGCAAACAAGGCCCCTGTGAACATGAGCAGGTTGAAGTATTCGATAAGCTAGCCAATATGGAAACCTGTGTAGATATGGAGGTCACTCTACAGCATGATGAGAAAAAACATATAGAATCAGCCTCTTAACAGAGCCCAGCACAGAAACCTTCCCCTAGGTTGGTTGTCAAAGCTCCTAAAATGAGTGTCAATAATAAGAGGAGCAGTTCGGAGGCCCTGGGTGCCAGTAGCGAGCAAGATACTCTCAAGAAAATGAAAATCGCATCATCCCCTCAAATAGTCGAGCTGGAAGAAGATCATCCCAAAGGGAAAACATGCATGGAGATGGTGGAAGGTGACACCAAGAATGAAGAATTTTTTACGGGAAGCATGCCACAAGGTGAAAGAAGCACAAAGGTTTTTAGCAGCAGGAAACACATATTTATCCAGACACCTGGGGCAATTTATCAGTCCAAGGAAGATTTAATGAACCAGTATGCTGTGAAGGAAAGTATGGCCAATAGTGAAATAAGAGACCTTTTACCTGAAGTAGAGAAGACTTCCCGGCATAAGGCTTCTTTACTCTCAATCAGAGATGTGGAAAGAAAGACATTTAACATAGCAGTGGATGATGATGATAAGGTGTCTGAGATCAAAATGCATTATGGAAATATTGGTGCCCCTGACGAAGTAAAGTTCCACAGGAATGTCAGTGACATGCTATATTCTAATTATCTGAGCTTAGGTATGAGGGTTTCAGTATTGACAACTCATGCACTCAAACTAGATGGACAATTGAAGTAGGAAAAGGCGTCCAACAAAGCCTAGATGACACGGGTCAAAAGGTTAGAATTTGAAGGCCCTTAAGGGGTAAAATCTTCTTTGGATGAGAAAGATAAGATGATCCAAAGCCTAAAGAAAAGGCTAAAGATGTCCCCTACAGATCATCCACGTACAGCAGAGCTGACTGCTTTGGAACAGGAGAAGGAAACATTCAGACATGAGGCACTCAATTACAAAGCTAAAGTATTGCAGTTGGAAAAGGAGAAAGAGAATTGGTCACACGCACAGGCAGTAACATCAGATATGGTTGTCATTGTACCTACTAATACAAAGGATGGGTCGAGCATTGAGGGTTTATTCCAAGCTATGTCCTAGGTAATATTAAAAATAGGGGAGATCAAAGGTCTCAAAGAGGTCATAGAAAAGTTGAAAAAATAAATGAAAGTGAAAGATGAGAAGATGACTCAACTCCACAGAGATAATCAAGATTTGCAAGAGAGAGTGAGCAAGATGAAAACCAGGTTAAAGGGAAAAACACTATTACAGGGAGCCAAACATGTGATATGGGATGCTATTGCTGCAAATGTTGCTAAATTCAGGGTTTATTTGAATTTTATAAGTGAGAAAGACTGTGTGGTTGCTACGGCTCAGAGCAGGTGCACTGTTGTTAATGAAGTATTAGCCAAGAAGCCCTCTGAATGGGCCCAAAATGCTATTGACTTGCTAAATTTTGTGCCAACTATTGATCTCCAAACTATCGGGGTAAAGGACAAGACTACGTTGATCATTTCGGACAGGAGGATCATTGCCAAGCACAACCTGCTCAGATCAATCCAGAACAAATCTATGAAAATGGAGCACAGCATACAGGAGTTTAAGGATGCATTTGAAAAATTGTTTATCAAAGGCCTCCCACCATTTTGGGATGGAAAAGGTTAATTATACAATCAAGAAGACTACAATTCTCTCCTTATTCAGTGCAGAATGGACCATTCTAAATTTGAAGCTATGGAAGAAAGTCTGAAAGGCCCAAGTCTTGTAGAGTATTTGGCTACAAACTTTGAAATTTTGAATAGGTTCAAAACAGTGAAATTTGGTATGCCGACTATGTCCTATGCCACGTGCATTGACTTGGATATTTTGATTAAAGAGATGATGGACTACGAAATCCCCTTTGATTTGCAATGGAAGGAAATCGTGTGGCTGGGTAAGACAAAGTGCAATATCCCCGAAACCAGTAAGTGATCCCTAGGTGTCACCAAATTTGTAGATCCGGCAGAAGACCAGAGCAAGACAGATAGCACGGAGGAAGTCGAGCAGTCAGAGAAATTGGTCCTCAATTTTGAAATGCTTTTTGTTAATCATTGTAAATCGGTTCATCTACCGAAACTATCAATCGTAATAGTTTTAGTCAGTTTCACAAGCTGAAATGCTTCAGTTTTATCCATTGTAATCGAATTGTATAAATACTGGGACACTTGAATGAATTAATGTTGGAAGAAGTGCAAGAGCACCCTTTTGGTCGCTCCAAAATCTATCGTGATTTTCTGAAGCTGAAATGAATATATATGCAGAATCTTTTGAAGTCTCTATGAAAATATTCTAATTGGTGGCGATATGAGTTTTGTCTTCTTTCATCGTATGTATTTCTCGTGATCCTTTATTCCATTTACATTCTCTTCTGTTTAAATTGGATAGTTAAAAGCCCAAAATTCATCTTGTGATGCTCTTGGTTTAAGCAATTTAAACTGTGTGATTGTCTTCTTAACTATTTCAGAATTCATTTCAATAATGCTCTGATGCAGTTATTTGTTTTCTTATCTTCCTACATTCTATTAATTTCAAGTTATAACTCAGATTCATCGCCTCATTTAGCCTTTATCCTCTGGATATTCCTACTGGTTGATCATTGTTTTCATTCAATTTCAGAATTTTGACTCCATAGCCCTGGCTGTTCCTCCCCTTCCTTGCCAGCAACTTTATTAAAAACCCCAAAACAAACCAAATCTAGCCACTGATTTCCAAAGAAATATTAAGTGACATGAGAGAGCCCCCTCTAAGTTGAGCAGGCTAGTGCCTCAGCTCTAAATTTGGTTGAAACAATTACCTCTGTCGTTTGTCTATTCAACTGGACAAAATTTACAGAGTGCTAACATGATGGTGTCATTGACAGGGACAAAATTGAAAAATATTCCCTGGGAAAACGACTTAAAGATTTAGTTTGATCCCTAAGGGTGACAGTGGATCAAATACCTTATTGGCTAAGATTATTTTACCCTGGTGACTCCATTACTCAGAGACCAGTTGCACCACACCATGTGAGATTAAAATCATGGCTCCTAAGAAAATCCATACTAGGAGCAACCGAGAACTAGAAGCTGCAATCCTTGTTTCTGACCCGGAAAAGATCATGTGTAAAAGAAAAGGAAATCCATAACCCCAGTGTTGCATCCAGACCGATATTTGTCTTTTCCCAAAGACAGAGTGACTAGCATTTAAGACCTTGAGTTTGACATGATATTTGAACAATCCATGTTTAGGACAAAATCTGAATCTCATTTAAATGAGACCATCTTTGACGAAAATAGATTCCAGGATTTGATTCTAGCCACCTCTGTCAAGCTTGTAGTGATCCCTTCTTGAAACCAACACCCTCTCTGACTCCTCACCATAGCCATGGCAGCCATATTTTCTCCACTCATACTGCCTGCTCAATTGCATGATTTGCCTCAAGACTACAACCTAAGGATCAAACTGTATGAAGTTGAAGGTAATATATTGGATCAGAAGCATCTACACCGGTTCAATGATTTCATCTAGACTGGTTCAATGATTTCATAGACTTGGAAGAAGTAGACTTTGAAGATGTAAAAATAAATTTGTTTATGCAAAGTCTTGCAGGAGATGCGAGGAAGTGGTTCAGAGCCCTTCCACCAGGTAGTATCACAGATTTCGAAGCCTTTGAAACAAGCTTCCTTGAAAAATGGGGAGATAAGAAAAATCCCCTCCAGTTGTTGACCCGGTACAATAATATAAAGAGATCACCTAATGAAGCGGTGCAGAAATTTTCAGCTAGATTCTTGAAAGTGTATAATGTGAATCTTTAAGAAGTGAAACGCCCCCGTAAGGCTGCTCAGCTCAAATATGTTGATTCTTTTGAAAGTGACTTCACTTTATTATTAAGAGAAAGAAGATTTGCCACATCGGATGACATAACAACCGATGCCATAGAGGTAGAAGTTAACTTGATGGCTTCAGGGAAGATGAAAAATAACTCTAGCGGAGACCCGAAAAGAACCCACGAGAGAGCACAGCCTTCGACGTTACAAACATCAAGGATAGATTTGAATAAATGTTGAGAAACATGGAGCGGATAATGGAAAGAATGGCTCTAGGAAATAGGCCTAACCCCAGAGAACAGGTTGATGGCCCACCCAGAAATCTAAGAATACCAGTTATCCCTCAGATTAGGCATAGAGAGCCAAGAAATCAGGGAAATCAGAAAGCTCAAGAAGATCAAGCAGATCAGGGAAACCAGGCAAATCAAGGAAACCAAGGAAATCAGGGGGAACAACAAATAAGGCCTCCTTTTCAAAATAATTATGTGAATGAAGATTATGATGGATATTTTGAAGACAATGTGAATTGTTATGATGATAAAGAAACAGAGGTATTTTTTATCAAAGAAGAACACGACCAGTTCATGGATGCAAGTGAGATCTTTTTGCAAGATGAAGAAGAAAAGGTATCAGTAGAAAGGGAAGATTATGAGACTGGATTGCAAAATGCCATCATGCAATTCCAAAGGCAATATAACCTTCGAAATCAAAATATACCTCCAAACTCTCCAAAGGGGAATCCCACCAAAGAAGCTCAGAATAACATACCTTCTTCGAGTCAGCCCAAAAGAGATTATGTTGCAAAGGATTCAGCTGCTAAGGATTCTTCTGCGAAAGATTCAGTTGCAAAGGATACTGTGGAAAAGGGGAAGCAGAAGGAAGAACCTTAGAAGAAATTATTAACAAGAAAACAAATAGTCACCAAAGAGGTAGAGAAAACCTCATCCTCTTTTGATTCTAAAAGTGAAATGGCTAAAATAAAGATTTCAGTACCATTTAATGAATTGATCAAAAATAGTGTTTACAGAAATCAGATCATCAAGATGCTTAAGATGGGACAAACCTCTGATACCCTAAACGTACAAGATGATCACCCGGCCATCCTATTTGGGCCAAGAGTAGAAGAAAGCAGTGAAAATGAAGAAGTCCCTCCTTTTTATGCCATCTTGAAAATCCACGACATGATTCTTCACAATGCTATGCTGGATTCTGGAGCATCTCACAACCTGATGCCCAAAGTGGTCATGGACCAATTAGGTCTCAATGTCACAATACCTTATAAGGACTTGTTCTCCTTTGATTCAATAAAGGTGAAATGCCTTGGCATGATCAAAGACATGGTGGTTTCCTTAGCACAAATCCCAGCTAAGAATATGGTGATGGACATAGTGGTTGTTGATATCCCTCCAAAATTTGGCATGATGTATTCCAGGTCGTGGGATGCAAAACTAAAAGGAACCCTCCAGATGGATATGTCATATGCTATTATTCCTATCTTTGTTCAAGACAGAGGATTATACAGGGAGGTTCTACTTAAATATATGGTCAACAATAAATCACAACCGAGAAATCATCCTATCTATTCGGTAGAAACGGAATTGGGGTCATCTATCTTCTTCAATGACCTATGTTTCGAAGAAGAGGAAACAGAGATCATCATAGCTGACAAAAATGAGCTTAACCAGCAGGTGGAGGAACTTTCAAAGCCTTAAGGTGATGTAGAGGATTAGATATGGAAAATGAATTTTGATGGAGTTGCATGCAGAGAAGGAGCTGGAGCTGGCATGTGGATCTATCATCCCAGCAGAGATTCAAAATTATGTTCTTACAAGATTGTTTTCGAATGCACCAATAATATGGCCGAGTATGAAGCATTAATATTGGGGTTGAAAGTTTTGGAAGAATTAGGTGCCAAAAGGATTGTTGTGCTTGGATACTCTGAGCTTATCATAAATCAGATCAAAGGCATCTACCAAGCAAAACAGCCC
Organism: Picea mariana; assembly: GCA_032191745.1. Classification (NCBI taxonomy): domain Eukaryota; kingdom Viridiplantae; phylum Streptophyta; class Pinopsida; order Pinales; family Pinaceae; genus Picea; species Picea mariana. The sequence goes on from JASDQU010261582.1 coordinate 6,666, forward strand.
AGAATGAGGGCTTACAGAAACCTCGTACTAGACCTCCTTGAGAAATTATCAGAATGTAATCTTTCAGCAATACCAAGAGAACAAAATCAAGTTGTTGATGCCTTAGATACTTCAGCAACAGTGTTCAAAGTCCCAATTTTCCCTTAAAAAAGATACAAGGTTGAAGTCAAGTATAGGCCAACAGTACCGGAAAATATGAAGCACTGTCAAATCTTCGAGAATGACAAACAGATAGAAAGTTTCCTAAAAATGGAGAATGAATTTGAGAACTTAAACATTGATGATGAATACTGTGATGATGAGGTGGATGGAGCTGCTTTCACAAAGGAAGTATATTTTGACAACCAGATTGTTGGCAGAGATATTGTATTGTTAAAAGGAAACATCATTCCTAAAGGCCTGGTACCATTAGAGAAGCTCTTTGATAATAATGACCTGGCCAGAAGCCCAAATATTACAGTAAATGAAGGGGATGTGGAAGATTGAAATATCGTAACTCCAAAAGATCCAAATATCGTTAAGCTATCCAAGAAGCTCAGTCCTAAAGTCAAAGAGAGGTATGTAAAATTAAAGAAAGAATTCCCTGGTGTCTTTGCTTGGAGCTATGATGAGCTGAAATTTTATGATACCAATATAATCTAGCATGTTATCCCAATAAAAGAAGATCACAAGCCATTCAAGGATAAATTAAGAAGAATAAACCCCTTGTTATTACCATTGATAGAGAAAGAAGTAAAGAAATTGTTTGAGGCAAAAATCATAGTGTCCCTGAGGTTTTCCAGATGGGTGGCCAACCTGGTGCCAGTTAGAAAAAAAAGTGGAGAAATTAGGCTGTGTGTAGACTTCAGAAATCTAAACAAGGTGTCTCTAAAGGACCATTATCCATTGCACAAAATGGTTCACATTTTACAAAAGGTAGTGGGATCTCAAAAGATGTCAATGTTAGATGGTTTTTCTGGGTATAATTAGATTATGGTGCACCCTGATGACTAAGGAAAAACTGCATTTACCACACCATGGGTAACATTTATGTATGCCAAGATGTCATTTGGTCTTATGAATGTAGGGGCAACATTTCAAAGGGCTATGGATATAGATTTTGTTGATGAAAAGGATAAATTCATTGTTATTTACCTTGATGACATCACTGTGTATTTTTCCTCAGATGAAGAACATCTCAAACATCTCAGAAGAGCGTTTCAAAAATGCAGAAAGTTTGGGATCTCTCTGAATCCTAAAAAGTCAAATTTCTCCATGGAAGAAGGAAAGTTGTTAGGTTTCATCATTTTGAAAGAAGGGATAAAGGTAGACCCTGGCAGAGTTGAAGGGATTTTAAAAATTGGCATACCCAGAAGCAAAAAGGAGGTACAATCTTCCCTGGGCAAAGTAAACTTCCTAAGGAGATTCATCACTAATTTGGCTAAGATCATAAAACATATTACCAATATGCTAAAAAAGGGAATGAAATCAAGTGGATCCCCGAGGCTAGGAAATATTTTGAAGACATCAAAGTAGCATTAACAAAGGCTCCTGTACTGACTAGTCCAAATTTTGAGAAAGACTTCATACTATTCTATTTTGCCTCAGAACACACTATTAAGGGTGTGCTACTCCAGAAAGATGACCAGGTTTTTGAGAATCCCATAGCATACTACAGTAAGACATTAAGAGATGCCCCTTTCAAATATGACATAACGGAGAAGCAAGCCTATGATTTAGTCAAGGCATTGAAATAATTCAGAGTTTACATCTTACATTCACATATCACTGCTTATGTTCCCAGTAGCTCAGTAAAAGACATCTTGACATAGCCCGATCCGGAAGGGAAGAGGGGAAAATGGATTGCGGTGCTATTAGAGTATGATCTTGAAATCAAGCCCACGAAGTTGATCAAAGGGAAATGGCTAGCAAGGTTGATGGCACAGACGAATTGTGAACTTTTGGGGATAAATTTCACAACAGACCTGTCAGAAGTCACAGAAGAAGAAAGGTCGACTCCACCAATATCCCAGAAATTTCTTGACTCTGCATTGTATGTTGATATCATCTTTTTGTTGAAGAACCTACAGGATCCTCCTGAATTTAGTAATACAAAGGCTAAATTCTTGAAATTGAAGGCAACAAAATTTTGTATAGTAAATGAATAACTATATTGGAAAGACCCAGGAGGGATTTTATTGAGCTGTTTAATAGAAGAAAAAGAAGAGAAAACCATCAGAGAATTCCATAAAGGTGACTGTGGAGGTCATCGTTATTGGAAGACAACTATGCATAAGATTCTGAGGGTTGGATTTTATTGGCCTACCATATTTCCCGATGTCTATAAAGAAGTCTTTAAGTGCCATGAATGTCAAATTTTTTATGGGAAAGGAAAATTGCAGGCTCTACCTTTAAAAATCATTTCAGAGGAAGCTCCTTTCAGACAGTGGGGCCTTGATTTCATAAGGGAGATCCATCCACAATCCTTTTCCCAGCACAAATGGTTCTTGACAGAGACCGATTATTTCACTAAGTGGATTGAGGCAGTCCCCACCCGACATGCCACAGATGATGTCATCATTCGATTCCTAGAAGATAATATTATGTCCAGATTTGGATGCCCGATCAAAATTATAACATACAATGCAACTGCTTTCAAGTCTAAGAAATTGGAGAAATTTTGTAGTGATTACAATATAACCCTGGGTCATTCCACGTCATACTACCCTTAGGGGAATGTGTTGGCTGAGTCTTAGAATAAAATCTTGGTCAGAATCATCAAAAAATTACTGCAAGAAAATAAAAAGGCATGGCACAAAAATCTCATCCACGCACTATGGGCTGACAGAATATCCCCAAAGAGATCCATTGCCACATCCCCTTTCCAAATTGTCTACGGCACTGAAGAAATTTTTCCTACTGTACTAGGATTTCCAGTAATGAAGTTGTTACAGGAGCAAGAAGAAGAAGCAGACGCTAGTAGGAGAAGAAACGATGAGCTTATCAGCATAGAGGAATCCAGATAAAAGGCCTTTTATAACGCCCAGCTATGAAAGAAAACCCAAGCATGACAGGAATGGGTGGAGTAATCAGGGATAGTGGCGGAAACATAATCCGGTTGTATGCTGGGAGTATGGGAAAGTCAACTAACAACGCAGCGGAATTCGGAGCCTTGGAGATCGGCCTCAAGATTCTAAGCCTTGAAAGGATGGAAAACACTATCATGGAAGGTGACTCCACTCTGGTAATCAACATGGTGAAGAGACTCCAAAATGGCACCAGAGTGGGCAAAGTTCAGAGACACTAGCGCTTGGCACACTCCCTGCAAAAAATCCATAAACATCTGCAAAAGATGAACATAGTGGAGTTGCGCTGGGTACGCAGGTCAACGAATGGCCTGGCGGATAGAATAGCTAATGAAGTGGTCATCAAGGAAGGATCAGAGTTAGACACCACTTGGAGCAACATCCCAAATGGTCAATTCAAAACAGACTGCATACAACTAGCGACAAAAGACCGTGACGAAAGCTTAAGTATGGAAGGTCACATCGATAGGAGCGATGCAAGGCCAATAGGCGGGCACGATGAATCTAGGTAGAATATTCATGGCCAACACCTAATTACAATTGACAATGCAGGATCATACCAAACAACAAATGGGGGTACAATATCAAGGTCACATCAGTAGGAAAAAGCAAAGAGTTAGTGCAGGGGAAAGTACAAATGGGACTCAGCAGGCCATGAGTGACATAGGACAAAAAATATTACGACACACCAGTAGGGTCACACCTCTCCCAAGAACAGGTACGGGGAAGAACAAAGTTGGTTACACAACCAGCAGGGGCAATGGTCGACACAGGGATAACGGACGGATTGTCATGGTCACACATACCGAGACAGAGAAAAAGGACGGGAAGGACCACCTCTACGGGGAGACCATGATTGCAAGGATGAGTCTGCAGCAAGAGAATTTCTATAAGAGGCAAAGCACTAGGAATATATGCAGTTGGGAAAAGTGCAACAGCAAAAGCCACCACAAAAACAACGTCCCGAAAATAAGGAACCCCTGGGTCGATAGGAACAGGAGGAGAATTCAGGGAAAGAACTGCCACAAGCCAGCCAAGATGGTGCATATTAAGACAATGAACATCAAAATAAAACCAGATGGAAGAAAATATGACAAGCCATAGGAGCATTTCAAGGATGGAGCAATCGGCCCGCGACACCAAGGGCACCTTCCAGGCACTGGTCAAACTGAAAGGAAAAGAAACCATTACTAGGTGGGAGAGGGAGATCACTACCAAGCGCAAGGGCAAAGCCTGGGAGGAACTGAACCAGGAAGCGGACTGGATAACGGACCCAGGGGCCACGCAATCCAGGGAAACCCTCTACCATAAGACGTTAGAGATGGCATGGCAGAAAAAGATGTTAATAGGCAAAGTGAGCACAGAAAAGAAAGCTACCAGCCATAAGGGTAACAAGGTCCAAAAAAAATTGCTAAAAAAAATCTGGAGTCGCCTCAGCAATCTGGATGCTAGTACAAAACAAATTGCAGAGGACCAAAAGAACTAGAAGGAGAAGTTGGAGCGAATGACTGCCCAAATCCACTTATACTTGTGCTACGTCCATCATATGGACATCACACCAACTAATGGGAATGGAGCACTAGCCTGGATTAGGAAGACCCACACGGTGGCCCGGAAGGAGGAGAGCAGGGACAATGTGAAAGATGGAAAGAAGAATCTCATAATCCTTGACTAGCATCGGGTTAGCCAATGATCAGTGAATGTTATTGAGTCAGTCTTAATTGTTGTCTTTGTGTTTTTTATGTTTCTGTTATGATTATCTTGTCAAAAACTGGATATAATGGGACTGGACCGGTTTCCCAATGTGGCGGTCCAACCATACCCCACTGCTATCTCAAAGAACGCAACTCCAGAACCCCTGGGCTAGTTTCCTTTTTGGCAGACCAGGGAGTTCCTCTTTTTGTATATTCGTCCTTTTTAGTAAGATAGATATTCACACTCACTTACAAAAAAAAAAAAAAAAATGTTGCTTGGCTCTTCATCTTTTTGAAAATATAGTTATTTTTTCCATTTTGAAAATTATGGACAGACATACTCAGATTCTTTGTTCTTCCATCGGGAGTTCTAGCCACAGGATGAGTAGGAACAATAGGAAATCTAGATTCAAGAATTACAGAGTTGTGAGAAAGTGTAGGAGCCTCTGAGATATCATGAGCTGTAGTAGAAAAGTTTTTGGGAATTTCTAAATTAACTTGTTGTCGATCAACGTCTTTTTCTTTCCAGTACTCTATCCCAACTACTCCCATGGACCAAGTATAATATCTGAATTTACAACCATCTTGCTAAAAATATCCAATAAACAAGATGCAAATATGCAAATTGTGTTGTCGATTATATAGAAGTTTTGATATGAGTGAAATGATAGGAATATCAGTTTCAATTTGCAGAAACATAGAATTACTAATTTTATTCATAATAATTCATTTTAGTCATGACAGTTCATTTATGAACTAATGATCCTAATGCCCTTTCGGGCCATTATTGGCTAGTTTGAGTTTGAGTGATAGAAAATGTGATACGTGTTGCATTTATTTTCATACATGGTCAAGATAATAGTTATTAGATGTGTTAGTCCAATAGATTAGACATTACAATGTGGATAAATTTGTACATGGCAATGATTAGAGTGTTAAAGAAACACTTAATTTTGTTACACATTATTATAGTGTTAAAACAACACAAAATTACTATGAAATTGTATTTAACATCTATATAATCAATTTATTTCCCAATCTAAACATTTATATAATCCAATTATCAATAAAAAGACATATTTCCTATGGACATAAATTAAATGCATTTCCATCTACAAATAAACAAGGAATGAAAATTATTTATTCTAACCAAACATCATGAGTTGTAAAAAATAATATGTAACATACAAGATTTATTTCCTTTTCACATAGATTTGTAGAGGCCCAAAATTAGAAGTCTCACAACACTTGGGAGGAACTTCGTCTTTGTCAGTTATAAGAGATTATGTGATGGTCAAAGGAAAAAAGAATGATGAACAATTTAGCATGGTGACATAGCACGTACACAAAGGAAATGATGTTATTAATTAAAACAAAAAAATTTAATTAACATTGGTTATAATTCATAAAAGCACTCAAGAAAACCATGTGACACAATACACAAAAAATCCCATCAAAAGTTAACCACAATCAAATGAACCTTAATGGTTTTGATCAAAGTTGTTGATTAAAAAATAAATGGTACATAATAATCTTAGTGTACTCTGAAATATCAGACAATTGTTATTATACTAATCGACTGATGGAGGTTCATTTGGGAATAAAAAATGCATGTAGGTTTAAAATGTTTCTTACGTGCGAAATATCTAACGGTTTACATTAGCCTTGATTAACTATCATGGTTCATTTCAGAATTATAAGTGCACAATGGTTACATCTTCCATTACATTTTGAAATATCCAACGACTAAGGAGGTGTTTAATTGAACGATGGACAATGATTTCAGAATCACAAGTACTTGATGTTTAACCTTTACAAATGCTTCCAAAATGCATTATATATTCAAGCCTGTCCAATTTGTTGGTAGTTTCATAAACACTTCTTAGTTGTATTATGACAAGAATAATAAATCATTTGTCTTGAAAAATTGGTTTCATTTATTACTTATTTCATATCTGTTGGACACACCTACCACACTTAGAGGGGGGGGGTGAATGAGTGTGGGGCTCTTTTTCCCAAAACTTCCCTCTTGCACTAAAATTCATCAATTAGCATTCAACATTTATTCATTACCCATTGCTATAATTTATAACCAGTTAGATGTAGGCACATATCAGCAATACATCATCAACAAGTCATCATCACAATGGACACAAAGAACACAAGATGTATGTACAATTTTCTTTTTATTACTGACTACAATCCTTGGGGTTTATCAGCAACAACTGAATAGAGTACAACTCTACAAGAGCACCAGATCTATATGAAAGACTCAACTTACATCCTCAGTGCCAACTGAGATGAGGCAACAATCCTCAACAGGTACGCGACCTGTCAGTAGTGCATCCCACGTGTGAACGCACCTTGGCTCACTACAACCCACGTGTGAACGTGGCCACTGTATAATGAAACAAGCGTCTGCTTCTAAGCAACTAGGGTTTTGCTTTTCTTCATATGCTTAGAGCCCTTCTATCTTCCACTGTCCAAATTGACCCATAGCCATTCACAACACATCCAAGCTCTCCAATAGCTTGCTCATGCTCCACATCAAATCNAATCATCTCACTACTGAATCACAAGAGTGTTGCTCACTCCATCAGCCAAATCAACCAAACTGATCCACATCATAGAATCCATAGCAAGAATTCCCTAAACATTCACAACATATCAAACAATAGCATATATCAAGACAATAATGTAACCATACCAGTGTCTTAGTGATAGATCTGAGGCCATAGAATGCAGATCTGGAACCTGCCTCATCATCCAAGAGCTTGGCACCGAATCAAACACAAATCTTCATGAGGTTATTTAGTCCATGCTCCCTGTACACAGTCAGCCCGTGTGTACACTCACCCTATACACAGCCAGCCCGTGTGTACACGCACCCTATACACAGACAGCCCGCATGGGCATCAGAAAATAGGGTTTTTTGTGACTTCGAGACTTTTGTCGTCAAGATCTCCGACATTACCGAAAATTTGATGCGTCCATGAGATCCTCCTCTCGCTCTCTTCCTCAGAATAGATCTTCAATCATGCTCAAGAGATCCACACCAATAAGATTCTTTCACAAGAAGCTCTCCATCAATACTCCAAAAGATATTACCAAGAAGCTCTCCATTGATCCACAAAAAGGATTCTTACCAAATATATATTTTACAAGAGATCCTATCTTCTTATTTATACTTTCATCTTCTAGGTCACTTAACCCATTTTTAGGTTACTTAACCCATTTCTAGGTCACTTAACCTATTTTCCTTATTTTAGGGTTAACCA
>JASDQU010261585.1:0-15603 GCA_032191745.1 Picea mariana
CTTCCTGAGTCACTCGTCAGCCTCATTTATCAGCTTGTAGCCAAACCTTTCCGATGGATTCTTACAGCCATATCGAGCTTACTACTCAACGTTTTTTTCCTCTCAACTTCAAAATCCAAGTATGTGTTTCTCCACTCTTCTATCTTGCAGATCTATCTTTGTCCCCCGAATTACCTCATTTATTGCCTTCCTTAAGAAGGTTTCATGGGTCTGAATCCAATTTCGTGGTCAGGCCTATAAGACTTATAGATGGGTACCCTTCCCCATCTCCTCATTAACTCTTGAGGATGGCCTTCCAACTACCATCCTGACTGGTAATTCATTCCTGGGTCAGAGGACTATTGAGAAATTACACCCAGTAGGTATTGGTCTGGTGAGGGTCATCTCAACCATTCTTGGTTTCCCTTCACCATATCTCTCTCATAGCATCCATGGTCTATCTTGGAAAACTCCCCCCCTTTCAGCAGTTGTGCAACACATATTCAAACTCAAATTCTATTAATGACAAAAAATTATTACATTGACCCTTTTATACAAAGGTTCATCGAATCAAACATTCACACATATTTAGTCTGCCATAGTCTCTTGGCCAGTTATAGTTATATTTACAAACTAGGGGAAACAGAGGTATTACAAGAAAACCATGTGTTGGCGTACCCTCATGGTACAGTTGGATATAGTCTGAGATATGTCTCAGGTGGTGAAATTAGGATGCAAGGATATACATATTATGAATGGGCAGGAAGTGTAGTGGACAAAAAGAGCACCTTGTGGTGATTTTTTAGCTTAGGATTAGCCCTGGTATCTTAGTTTAGTAGGAAGTAGACTTCTATAGTACTCATTACAATAGAAGTACAATATATCTCATCCAGTGTCGCAATTCATGAAGTATTTTGGCTTTGAAAGCTTATTGAAAGACTAATTGATCAGGAGCTAGAGATGACCTTGATACATTGTGATAATTGAAGCTGTGTTCAAATTTCAGAAAATGCAGTATTTCATGATAGGTCGAATCACATTGAGATAAAATATCACTTCATCTGAGACATGGTACAGAAGGGAGCAATGAAGCTCCAATACATATCCATAGATGAGAAGATTGTGGACATTCTCACCAAGCCTCTGCTAGGGTGAAGTTTGTATACTTCAGGGACAAGCTTGGCGTGATGTAGAATGTATCCCTCACTGAGAGGGAGTGTTTATGTTTCAACATTGGGAAAAAATTCTCCTAAATTGGTCATGTTGATTTGACCAAAGGAGAATGATACATTCACTCATGGGGCCATGTTGATTTGGCTAGTGGTGACTGACCCAGGATGTTGATGTTTCTCCATTTAGCAAAACTGGGCAGACATTCTCCCAGATTGGTCTTGTTGATCTGACCAAGGGAGGATGATACATTCACTCACGGGGCTATGTTGATTTGGCTAGTGACAAATGGACCAAGTGTAGTCTTTCTCCTAGTAGTCATGTTGATTTTGTGAGGAGTGATAAAGACTCGAGATGCTCTCACATTTCCTACTCCAGGATGGAATGATATATATTAATTAGACGTGCATGTGAGCAAATAATCATCAACATAAATACAATATATAAATAATATATTTATAATATAATGTATAAATATATAAATAATTAATAATTAATTGATTAATGAAAAGACAATAATGGAAAAAGGCATGTCCATTAAATGAAAATGCACTATCGCCCAAGTATATATATCAGGCCCTCAATTGTAATATATCACCTCGTACAATATTTACCTACAATAAACTCTCATCAAGTTCGCTAAGTCTTGTTGAGATTTTCAATGTGTAATTATTCTATGGTAACAATAGCATTTAAATCATAAGGCAATAATTATCAGTTCTGAAAATCAAAAATTTCAACATGGTATCAAAGCAGACCTAGGGTTGAAATAAAATCAATATGGTATCAAAGCATACTTAGGGTTGAAAGAAAATCAACATGGTATCGGATCTAGTTAAAAGCTTTCAGTTCCATAGCTAGTATAAGTCTTTTCCAAAGCTACTTAAAAGCTTTCAGCACCATATATGATAGATGTTCTTCATATATTTTATTTTTTGCAATTTTTAGGTCGTCATCATGAGCATCCTGTGCACACAAAGCGACCACATTCCCTTTGGTCATGATTTTCCTAGTTACAGGGTGTGACCACCTTAAATATTGTAATTGTATGGTCATGGTAGAAAGCGACCTATGCACACAGAGTGATCACATTCCATTTGGTCACGATTTTCCTAATTACAAGGCACAACCACCTTAAGCATTACAGGGGATGTGCACTTGAAAAGAATGTCAAGGGATATTTTTTTAGCAGTGACAACAGGTCCAAGGGGATCTTGGATCTAGTACATTCATATTTATGTGGACCTATGACAGTTGCATCTTTGGGTGGATTCTTGCACTATGCGATATTCATTGATTATTTCTCTCGGAAGACATGGATCTTCTTCATGCATAACAAGGACTAGGTCTTCAACAGATTCCAGGAGTTCAGGGCTCAGGTAGAGAACTTGAAAGGGAAGAAGATCAAGGTTTTAAGTTCATATAATGGAGGAGAGTACACTTCGAGGAACTTCAGTGATTTCCACAAGGATGCAGGGATCAAGAGGGAGTTGATTGTTCCTTACAACCCATAGTAGAACGGAGTTGCAGAGGTGAAGAACAGGTCCATTTTAGAGACTTCCAAATCCATGATGCATTATCAGGATTTACCTATGTTCTTATGGGGAGAGGCATCTGGTACAACAATGTACATCCAGAATAGGAGTCCTCACCGGATCTTAGGGGACAAGACTCTCGAGGAGGCTTTCACAAGTGTGAAACCAGAGGTCATTCGTGATGTCACCTTTCATAAAGACACAACCTTCAGGATGTCCAGAGAGTCTCACATGGAGATCGATAGTGAGGAGAAGGAGGCTCCGAAGGATGTGGATTCAGGTCCCTCTGTTCTAGTTGATCATCCTTAAGACTATGAGGAGTCGGTAGAGCCAATAATGCTAGTGGATATACCTAGAGATGTTGTCGTTATCATGAAGAGGCCAACATTGATTCATGACACTTTGTAGGATGAAAATGGGCATGCAACTCATAGTGGTACGCTCACGGAGATAAAATGACCTTAGAGGTTCTCAAGTCTTTCTCCTAGTAGTCACGTTGATTTGACGAGGAGTGATAAAGACTCGAGATGCTCTCACATTTCCTGCTCTAGGATGAAGTGATTTATATTAATTAGACATGCATGTGAGGAAATAATCATCAACATAAATACAATATATAAATAATATATTTATAATACAATGTATAAATATATAAATAATCAATAATTAATAATCAATAATCAATAATCAATAATTAATAATTAATTAATTAATGGAAAGACAATAATGGAAAAAGACATGTCCATTAAATGAAAATATATTTCCTCCCAAGTATATATATCGAGCCCTCAATTGTAATATATCACCTCGTACAATATTTACCTATAATAACCTCTCATCAAGTTCCCTAAGTCTTGTTGAGATTTTCAGTGTATAATTATTCTATGATAACATTAGCATTTAAATCATAAGGCAATAATTACCAGATCTGAAAATAAAAAAAATCAACATGGTATCAGAGCATACCTAGGATTGAAAGAAAATCAGCATGGTATCAAATCATACCTAGGGTTGAAGGAAAGTCAACATGGTATCATAGCTAGTTAAAATATTTTAGTGCCAGAGCTAGTATAAGTCTTTTTAGAAGCTAATTAAAATCTTCCAGCGCCAGGTCTGATAGATGTTCTTCATATCTTTTATTTTTTGCAACTGTACAATCATGGTCACGAACATCATATGCACACAAAGAGACAACATTCTCTTTGGTCACGATTTTCCTATTTATAAGGCATGACCACCTTAAAGATTGCAATTGTACGGTCATGGTTGCAAGCGACCTGTGCACACTGAAGCAATCACATTCCCTTTGGTTGCAATTTTCTTACAAGGCGCGACCACCTTAAGGATTGCAGAGGGTGTGCACTTGGAAGAATGCCAATGGATAGTTTCCAAGAAGTGACAATAGATCCAAGGGGATCTCGGATCTAGTACATTCAGATGTATGTGGACCTATGATAGTTGCATCTTTGGGTAGATTCTTGTACTATGTGATATTCATTGATGATTTCTTCCAGAAGACATGGATCTTATTCATGAAGACCAAGGATGAGTTCTTCAACAGATTCCAGGAGTTCAGGGCTCAAGTAGAGAACATGACAGGGAAGACTATCAAGGTGCTAAGGTCAGATAATGGAAGAGAGTACACTTCTAGGGACTTCAGTGATTTCTGCAAGGAGGCAGGGATCAAGAGGGAGTTGATTGTTCCTTACAACCCACAATATAATGGGGTTGCAGAGAGGAAGAACATGTCCAATGTAGAGGCTTCCAAATCCATGATTCATGATAAGGATTTACCCATGTTCTTATTGGGAGAGGAATCCAGTACAACAGTGTACATCCAGAACAAGAGTCCTCACTGGATATTATGGGACAAGACTCACGAGGAGGCTTTCACAAGTGTGAAACCATAGGTCAGTCGAAATGTCACCTTTGACAAAGACACAGCCTTCAGGAGGTCCAGGGAGTCTCACATGGAGATCAATAGTGAGTAGCAGGAGGCTCCAAAGGATGTGGGTTCAGGTCCCTCTGTTCCAGTTGATCATCCTTCAAACTATCATGAGGATTTAGTAGAGCCAATGGATCTACCTAGAGATGTTGTCATGATCAGAAAGAGGCCAACATGGATTTGTGACACTTTGCAAGATGAAAATGGGCATGCAGCTCCTAGTGGTACGTTCAGGGAGAGAAAATGACCTTAGAGGTTCTCAAGTTATATGGAATTGATGAGTCACATCATTGATTCCGAACCTTCCAGTTATGAGGAGGTAGCAGGCCAACAGGTTTGGAAGGATGCCATGATGGAAGAGTATCAGTCCATCATGAAGAATGATGTGTGGGATATAGTTTTGAGACCATATGGGAAGTCAATGTTGACTTCCAAGTGGATCTATAAGATCAATCATGTAGCATATGGAAACATCAAGAAGTACAAAGCGAGGTTTGTGGTGAGAGGATTCTCTCATAAAGAGGGAGTAGACTATGAGGAGAGTTTTTCTCCAGTCTCTAAGTACATTTCCATCAGGACTATTATTTCTCTTGCTTTAGTTATGGGGTTGATATTACATCAGATGCATGTGAAGACCTCATTCCTCAACAGTATGATTGAGGAGGAAGTTTACATAGAGCAACCTCAAGGCTTTGTGATACATGGGAAGGAGTCTCATGCTTGCAAATTGAAAAAGGCCTTGTACGGAATCAAGCAAGAACCCTGGGCATGGTACTCTAGGATTGATAGATAATTGATGAGTTTAGGCTTCATCAAGAGTGATGTGGATCCCAACCTTTAACACAAGGTTATTGATGGCGATCCTTTGATCTTGGTGCTATATGTTGATGATATGTTCCTTACAAGGGTAGAGAGAATCATTGTCAAGTGCAAGAGGGAGTTAGCCTCAGAGTTTGAAATGAAGGATCTTGACTTGATGCATTATTTATTGGTATTGGAGGTTTTTCCCTCGCTCATTATTTCTTGGTATTATAGGTGTCCCCCTCGCTCATTATTTCTTGGTATTGATGTAGAATGTCTCCCTCACTGAGAGGGAGTGTTTATGTTTCATCATAGGGCATACATTCTCTCAGATTGGTCATGCCGATTTGACCAAAGGAGAATGATACATTCACTCACGGGGCCATGATGATTTGGCTAGTGGTGACTAGCCCATTATGTTGATGTTTCTCCAGTTAGCAACATCGGGCAGACATTCTCCCAGATTGGTCATGCTGATTTGACCAATTGAGAATGATACATTCACTCATGGGACCATGTTGATTTGGCTAGTGATGAATGGCCCAGGTGTAGTATTTCTCCTAGTAGTCAGGTTGATTTGATGAGGAGTGATAAAGACTCTAGATGCTCTCACATTGCTTGCTCTAGGATGGAGTGATCTATATTAATTAGACGTGCATGTGAATAAATAATCATAAACATAAATACAATATATAAATAATATATTTATAATATAATGTATACATATATAAATAATTAATAATTAATGAAAAGACAATAATGGAAAAATACATGTCCATTAAATGAAAATGCACTATCGCCCAAGTATATATATTGAGTCCTCAATTGTAATATATCACCTCGTACAATATTTACCTACAATAGCCTCTCATCAAGTTCGCTAAGTCTTGTTGAGATTTTCATTGTAATTATTCTATGTTAACAATAACATTTAAATCATAAAGCAATAACTATCAAATCTGAAAATCAAAAAATTCAACATGGTATCAGAGCATACCTAGGGTTGAAATAAAATCAACATGGTATCAGAGCATACCTAGGGTTGAAAGAAAATCAACACTATGTCGATCACTTTGAATTCTGTTATACTGTGCACTCCATCAATATTGACATTTACTCTTGTTAACCTTCCAACTAGAATAATCTTATGTTGGTTCACTAGTCTCAGTTGGATAGGAGACCAAATCAACTTTGGTTGGCCCATCATCTCCCAAGTCTATCTTGGTATAACATTTACATCGGACCCCAGATCCATAATTATATCGTCCAATTCGTAAGGTCCTATCTACGCACTGAGCCTAAACTCCCTATTTGTTTGCTTCTTACTATGCATCTGGTTAACTGCTCTGTGTGCAACACGTTTCTCTTTTTCTTGGGAACAATGGTCAACCATTCCGTGCAGACTACTCAATGTAGATTCACCCTTCATCTAATCTAGGAAACTTCTTAAAAATCTCTTCAAAGTACTTACCTTATCAGTTTGTTTCTCTGAATGGTCATGGACTAGAGGTATATCATGTACCGGTGGTCTATCATACAATGGAGGTGTGGTTGAATTTGATGTTATCTAGTCTGCTCCCATCAATTCTTTTATTTCTCGTTGGTACGTCTCTTTCTCTTTTCTCGTATCAAATAATTGTAATGGCTCCGCTGCTTTCCTTACCCACTAGTGAATTATATTCCCTTGATCCGTCGAATTGGCTCTAGTTCTCATTCCTCTGTGTGTAATTGTTTCTATTATGGATTGATTGTCATGTTTTTATGTTGCTATCATTTATATGTGATGGTTTTGGTTCCCTCTTACATGTCATTTTTCTATCAGTTGAGAATAATCCTCCGTCGCATGGTCCAATGCTTTATAGTACATGCATGTCGTGCAAGGATTCAGGCATTCACACACTAAATGTCCCAGTTGATTGTAGTTAAAACAAATGATTGGTCCTCTTCCTCCTCTACCAAATCCACCTCTTCCTCGGCCTTTGAAGCCTCCTCTACCACCTTGATTATAACCTCCTCTCGGAGTATTATTCTACATGCCTCCTCTTTTTGTTGCTGCATTTTCTTCTTGGATCCTGTAAGCATCTGTAGTGCACTCTCTCATCAGGTCCAACGCGCGACAATCTTTCTTGTCATGTCTGACGAACTTACATGAATTGCAAAATAAATTCCTTGTAGTGCTATGGTATTTCTGCATCAATGGACAATTATGAGGGTGGTGACCCACCGTCTTGCAAATTTCACACCATAATCTTAACGGATTTGGGGCTCCTGTATTCAATTATTGTTGGAATGATGGACACTCATCTTTATGATGGTCCTCTATTTTACAAGTGATATACCAGAATCCCTAGCGCTTTTATTTTCCTTTCGGAATTTCCTGCAACTGAATAGTTAATATAGCCAACTATGATTGGACTTGAGCCATCCCTGTGTTATTCTCTTCTAGAGGGGACACTTCCAATTTCATTGCAATTTCTAGAGCTTCTGACTATGTCGCAATCTTCTGCTTCGTCAAAGGGTAGTTTATATGTGGCAATAAACATGCAATAAACCATTCTCTATGCTATTGATATGGAATCTGGAATGTTAGTCAATCTTTCAATACATTAAACCTTTGGTCAAAGTCTCATACCGATTCATTTATTATCTGTTTTATCTCCTTCATCTCTGTATTGCACTGTCACTGCAACTTAGGATTCTATAATTCTTTCAGCAAGACTTTTCTTACCTCTGCCAATGTTCTTGTCTTGCCTGCAGGTGTGGTATTCTGGTATTTCATATACCATAATAGTGTGTGGTCTCTGAAGGTTGTCACCAACTACGCAATCTTCACATCATCGTCCTAGGAATTCTTACAGTCCATATCGTGTCATAAATGAACATATATTGTTCTGGATCTTCTGATCCACCCCCCCAAAAGAGAAGCATCCTTAAGGTGGGATCTATCCCCGCCACCGTATTCTACATGATATTCTTTCATGATACCACTACTTGATTCCGATTTAATGCACTACTTTGATTACTTCCACTACTTCCTCCACTAACTACAATTGACAAAACTTTTGACCTTATCTTAATTCCTGGCGATGCACACTAGGTCGTGGGTTCGACGTAGAGTTTGATCTGAGTGGGATCCTCTTCTACTGGACTAAGCTGATGGATCTTTTCTTCTGTGCGTAGACTCCCTTCTATCTAGAATATTGCAACAATTTCTCTTTACTCGATCTCACTGTGTTTCCCTTCTCTCTCAGCCACAATCCTCTTCTTATTCATTCTAAATCTCTTACCGTTGCGCAATATTCCAATCTCTTAATTCCTCACACACTCTTCCTCACTCAACATACTCAACCCAACTGTTCCTCAATCCTTCTTTTCATCCCTCTCTATGGTCAGATCATTTCCTGGTCATCCCTCAATTCCCTTATGTGCACAGAGGCACTTAGCAATCTAATTCCATTGTCAAAACTTTTTTGTCACACAACATCTTATTCCACGTAGATATTGACTTCAGGTATCTTTCGTGCAGTCCTTTATATAATTCCCTCTTCACAACAATGTATGAGTGAGTGCAATATATAGCAAATTCAGTAACGTAACCTCTGAGCACACTGTCCAACCAGTAGTCAATTGTGCATGATGTCTTATTTCTTACTACATTAACCTGTTGAATCAATTTAGGAGTTCAATTCCTCAGAACCACGGTGCAATATCTTCCAGTTTGTTCATTAAATCTCTGGATCCACTCTACTAACACATTTGGGAAGTCAACGAAGAAAATTTCAAGCAAATCTGTAAAAACATACCTTTGTAACCATTCTTTCATGTCGATCTATGGATTTTGATTCTGCTCTACTGCAAACTCGATTTCCTTAGTATTCCACCATTCTTCTATCTTCTCCTTAGTGGGCCTCCACGTCCCCCTCATTAGCAAATCCCGATCCCAAAAATAGAACCATTTGTTGGCGCACAATGGGAAGATGCAAGTTTAATCATTAATAAACCAACAAAAACCTTAGATTGACCCTTTCGGCATCACTTGCAAGCAAGTGAAATCTCACCTGAGGCATCTAGAGGGGCTGCAGGAACCAAGTTTCTGCAATAGGGGGAAATGAGGCATTCAACATAACCATACTATTCATCTACTGTGTGCACAATTTCTATTACTTAACCTCTAATTATCATGCAATATACCCTGTGTGCAACATTACTCCACTTAACATTCATTCACTCATCATTATCTTAAGTGTGTAGGATCATATCAACATATATTAGTGACATCTTCAAAATACTAAACATTTACCATCATCACGCAATAACCATAAATAATAAACAAATCTATACTAACCATCCATCATATGCATCAGAAACATAACACACAAAAGAAACACATCAAGACACAAGGTTTTAACGTGGTTCACCCCAAACTGGGCTACGTCCACAACATATGACTTCTTATTTTATTCATTCGTAATCTCCTTATCACTGCACATTGCGTTTACAATAAGAAATATCAGTTGACATTACCCAAACCTGCCTCATTCGTTCTACTGCAGTGCGAGCCTAACTCCCGAAAACCTCAGTCATAACTCGAAACACCCAAACACTTAGCCAATTTTTCGCTCCTACATTCTTGACTCTCTCCTCATTCTTTTTTTCTACCCAAAACCCATTACATATTTATAGTATTTTATTAGGCCTAAGCCCGTTACAACATGGTTACAAAGTGGATTTTTTTTTCCAAAACTTCCTAACTAACTCTCGTTCGTGCTAAGTCCTGATAATGTGCTAGTTGTTTTCCGCATGCGTTGTTGCTTTGCCAAAATATCGCACAATCTGCTTCTGTGTGATTCCCAAAACTTATCCAAAATAATGTGCTCCAACAAAAACTATTCATAAAAATTTGTTTTTACTCTCTAAAACACCTTGCATAAAGAAATGGTAATCATTTAACATATAAGACATACAAAATTATAATTCATGAAAAAATGCATAGACATCTCCCTAATGTTTAACTACATGATAATGAATGTATTTTTATGTTTGATGCGATATGATGATATAGATATGAATGTATTCTTTACTCTCTCAAAAATTCATAACGTAACGGCCTCCTTCTCATAGACAATGATAGCGTCATGCCCAATCTGGTCAACTTATGGCCCAATAAAATTAAGACTTTCACAATCTCTTAATATAGATGGAAGTTTCTATAATTCTTCTTTCAAAATATTCTAATATAGATGATAGTTTTTATAATTATTTTTGTGGATATTCACAATTTGATATTGTTTATAATTCTTCTTTCAAAATTTTCTAATATAGATGATAGTTTCTATAATTATTTTTGTGCATATTCCTTTAAAGTAGTAAAATTTTATACTGTTTAGTCTTCCTGTAAAGTAGTACAATTTTATACTTCCTCGAAAGTAGTACAATTTTATAATGTTTATTAAGGCTTCCCCAAACAGTAGTACAATTTGTCTTTTGTGTTGGTTTTTGTTTCTTTTATGTTTTATTGATGGATTCAAAGCAAAATAATACAATTACATGAAATTGGTTTACAAAGTTTTTTTCTTTAAAAAACCATAAACTTTGTCATTATATAGACAATTTCAGTGCATTTTCTAGTTGGTCAAAATGGCATAGTCCAAAACCTTAAAAACCATAAACTTTGTCAATATATAGATAATTCAATGCATTTTCTAATTTGGTCAAAATGGCATAGTCGAACTTGGATTTTGCATTGTCAGGTCTTTGAAATTCTTTCCTAGAGAACAATTTATTGTTATGTTTAGTGATTTTATGAAGTAATTGGTGGATGATATAATTGCGATAAATGTAAAGTTCAATTTATCGTTATATATAGTGATTCTCTGAAGTAATTGATGGATGATATAATTGTGATAAATGTAAAATTCACTCTGTCTTAATCACTGATCCATAGTGCTATAAATCTTTATACTAATAATAATCATCTATTTTTAAGGTTATGAAGGTATACATACCCTACCCTCTCTAATTTGAACTTGTAATTTCTTAAGAAGAAACACATGTTCTAAACTATTAAACTCACTCAGTTAAAAGTGCAACCACCATCAAAAACTTTTCTGATATTTTTAAACATTAATTTATATTTTTCATTCAATAAACTAACTACTAACTACTTTGCAACTATCTCTTTTATTAAATTAAATCATTAACAATCCACTATCTATTTTATGAAATTTTAAATCATTCGATCGAGTAAAAAATCAGAAAGTGCTCCATCCATCCGCACAATTTTAGATGAACAATTGTAAATTAAACTTGAACACCATTAACATTGTTCTTATTTAATATTATAGTGCACGAGTTTTAGTATTATATTTCAATTGATTTAGTTATGAAAATCACTTGGATATAAATTTCATAATCCTTATATTAAATAAAAAATTAATTATATATACATTAAAAAAACTTACAATACAATAAACCAATATAAAACTTTAATATTACAAAATTCAATATAAAACTTTAATACTATGAAATTCAATGGATATGTACATGATAGGTACCTTTCACATCTGTACTTAGATATGTACATGGTGAGTACCTTTCACATCGATACTTGCTGGGTGATAATAATTAATAAGTATTTCTTAATCTATATTATAGAAGCATTTACATTATAGAAATGTCTGTCACTAAAATGTTTGATTCTATGATTTTACAAACATTTGCATTATGAAAATGATTATCACTAAAGTGGTTCTGATATTTTCTGAAATTGTTTTGCTATTTGTTATAAGTGTTTCATAAATTATTGTCAAATTGTTCAATCTTTATAATTTCTTTGTTTTATGTTATAAGTGCTTATAAATAAGTCATAAACTTGTTCTATGTTATAAGTACTTATAGATAATCATAAACTATTGTCAACTCATTTGCATTATGGAAATGATTGTTACTAAAATGTTTGATTCTAAAAGCATTCACATTGTGGAAATGAATGTCACTAAATTGGTCCCGATATTTTCTGAAATTGCTTTGTTCTTTGTTATAAGTGTTTTAGATAATCATAAAGTATTGCCAAATTGTTCAATCTTCATAATTGCTTTGTTCTATGTTATAAGTGCTTATAGATAAGTCATAAACTTGTTCTATGTTATAAGTGCTTATAGATAATCATAAACTATTGTCAAAGCATTCACATTATGGAAATGACCGTCACTAAAATGTTTGATTCTACAAGCATTCACATTGTGGAAATGACTGTCACTAATGTGGTCTCGATATTTTCTGAAATTGCTTTGTTATAAGTGTTTTAGATAGTCATAAATTATTGTCAAATTGTTCAATCTTCATAATTGCTTTGTTCTATGTTATAAGTGCTTATAGATAAGTCATAAACTTGTTCTATGTTATAAGTTTTTATAGGTAATCATAAACTATTGTCAAAACATCCACATTATGGAAATCACTGTCACTAAAATGTTGATTCTACAAGCATTCACTTTATGAAAATGACTGTAACTAAAGTGGTTTTGATATTTTCTGAAATTGCTTTGTTCTTTGTTATAAGTATTTTAGATAGTCATAAATTATTGTGAAATTGTTCAATCTTCATAATTACTTTGTTCTATGTTATAAGTGCTTATAGATAAATCATAAACTTGTTCTATGTTATAAGTGCTTATATATAGTCATAAACTATTGTCAAATTGTTCAACCTCCACAATTGTTTTGTTTTATGTTATAATTGCTTTGTTCTATGTTATAACTGCTTTGTTCTATGTTATAAGTCAATTGCTTTGATTTGTTCTATGTTATAGGTTTTTTTAGATAGTTATAAATTATTGTCAAATTGGTTAACCTCCACAATTGTTTTTTGCTTTGTTCTAAATTGCTTTTGCTTTATTCTAAGTTTTCTGGACAGTGATAAATTATAAATCATAATCAAATTATTCTGAAATTATAAATCATAATCAAATTATTGCTTTTGCTTTATTCTAAGTTATCTGTACAGTGATAAACTATAAATCATAATCAAATTATTCCGAGCTTATTCTGAAATTATAAATCATAATCAAATTATTCTGAGCCTTTATAAATTATTCTGCTCAATTCTGAGTAATCATATATTACCACTCTCCTGTCATTTTCAACCTCCACAATTGCTTTGTTCTAAATTTTCTGGACAGTCATAAATTATAAATCATAATCAAATTATTCTGAGCAGTCATAAATTATTCTGCTCAATTCTTGATAGTCATAAACTACCACTCTACTACCATTTTCAACCTCCATAATTGCTTTGTTCTAAATTCACTTTGTTCTAAGTTTTCTATACAATCATAAATTATCAACCATAAATTACTACTCTAGTGCCATTTTCAACCTCCACAATTGTTCTAAGTTTTCTGTACAATCATAAATTATCAACCTCCACAATTGTTTTGTTTTAAGTTTCATAAATTATCAACCTCCACAATTGTTTTGTTCTACTGCCATTTTCAACCTCTACAATTGCTTTGTTCTAAATTTTCTGTACAATCATTAAATTATCAACCTCCACAATTGCTTTGTTCTAAGTTTCATAAATTATCAACCTCCACAATTACTTTGTTAAGTTCATAAATTATCAACCTCCACAATTGCTTTGTTCTAAGTTTCATAAAGTATCAACCTCCACAATTCACAATTACTTTAATTATCAACCCCTACAATAATTAATTATCAACTTCCACACTTGTTTTGTTCTAAGTTTTATAAATTATAAACCTCCACAATCGCAATTGCTTTGTTGGAAGTTATCTTAAATTATCAACCTCCACACTTGTTTTGTTCTTAAGTTTCTGGAAAATCATAAATTATAGTCAAATTATTCTGAGCAGCCATAAATTATTCTGCTCAACCTCCACACTTGTTTTGTTCTTAAGTTTTCTGGTCAATCATAAATTATAGTCAAATTATTCTGAGCAGTCATAAATTATTCTGCTCAACCTCCACACTTGTTTTGTTCTTAAGCTTTCTGGTCAATCATAAATTATAGTCAAATTATTCTGAGCAGTCATAAATTATTCTGCTCAATTCTGCGCAGTCATAAATTACAGGTCTACTGCCATTTGGGACAGTATAATGCAAAACCCCAATTCTGGGACAGTATTATGCAAAACACCCATTCTGCGCAGTCATAAATTACAGGCCTACTGCCATTTGGGACAGTATTATGCAAAACCCCAACGAGAGCATCTGAACCAACACTCACATTTGAAGCCTGGAACCTCAGTAGTCCTCAAAGAAAAACCCCAAGAAAAGTCCTCATAGAAAAACCCAAGCGTTTTCTCAAAGAAAAACCCCATCACACGCCAAAGAACCAATACCAAAACTTGAACCTGAAACCTCCCGGAGTCCTTTAAAAATAGGATGAGGGTATGATGGACAGGCATAGACACAGCAAATACGAATTAAGGTTATTTTAAGCTACACATTCCATCCTGATAGCAAAATACAAACTTGCACAGACACCAAAACAATGTAGGACGGAACAGAGGATTTAGGGCAAAACAGAATCAGTGTTTTTATTCATAAATCGTGGCCCAAAACTCATGCATGTTACATACAATGGAGGCGCAACCATGAACTATCCAGAAGCAACTACTAAAATATCTTATTTATCTACGCCTACACAAACAAAACACAGAACAATACTGTAATTCGTTCATTCATTCCTTCCAACTCCACCTGACATAGGACGATTGTGAGCAGAGAAAGCAGTGTGTTGAGTAGCATGCCTGCCCTCCTCCTTCTGTCTAACCTCGGAGCCCTGCGAGTGATCGTATCCTTGTCCAATCTCTACACACAGTAGAACACCCACCCACATCGTCAGACAATTCAGATTTCAATTCAAGAACAGGAAGAAAAACCAGAAAATAAAACAGCTGGAAATATCACAGAAAAGAAAATGGATTGTTGATAATCCTTACGGGCGTCGGCATCGCGATCGGCAGTGGCCTCTACTCCCTCGGAAGGGGTTTGGTCATACTTGACACGCTCTTCGTACCTTTCCCCGAAACCCTCATCCGACGACCGTGTCGAATACCCGTCCCCAAAAGAAGCTGCCATGACGTTCCTGAAACAACATCGACATAAATCCATAGAGACTCCAAGTCGAAGAAGAAAGCTCGGCCAGAA
>JASDQU010261586.1:6389-18097 GCA_032191745.1 Picea mariana
AATGTAATCCAGGATTCTTAAATTAAACTATAAGGAATTGCAATTAAGGAGATTTATTTCCTGTGATTTAATTCAGAACTTCAGTTCACTTCAGCAAGTATAGATAGAATGATTTCTTTACTACAACACTAAGTGCTTTTGGAATTGAGCATATATAGTGCGTGGCTATCTTTGAAACAAAAGACTTCCCTGGGTTGATAATTTATGTTTCACTTAGTTGTTTGAAATTAATTAAGCAATTATAGTGACCAACACCCGGCATGCATTAATCAGATAGTACCAGTGCCATGGTGGAAGAATACTTTGAATACTTCGACACCTGCAGACTGGAGAAAATCCGTTGGCAGGGGGATCTAGTCACAGGGATGTAGGGCCACAGATTCAAAAAAAATGACCATATATCAGAGCTAAGCATCGGCCACTACAACATCCAAGAGCTAGATCAAAACCATAAGCATGGATGACCTTTCATTCAGCATGGAAGGGAAAATCCCCTTTCTTTAGCTACCAGTTTGGAAAATGACAGTTCATCCACTCCTCTGAAAGTGAGCACGGATCGAGAATTTGATAGGCCTGGAGACTTGATCATTTCCACAGTGGAAGTCCACAATGGGAAATGTTTAGTTGATAATGCACGTTCAGAGTTGGGTCTAGATGTTAGAGATGCAATTCAAATTGAACGTTTAATTGTTGAAGTAAAAAGGATTGAGAGGCTCTTACTATTTTTGCCTCTGTAGCTGCTGGAGCAGCAACTATCAATCATTCTTGGGTAGCTGCCAATCAAGATTTGGCAATAGTATTGGTATTTTCTTTGGGATATGTTGGCATTATTTTTGAGGAATCTAGAGGTTGGCTTGAAAGAACAACTGTTGAAAATATGGACATTGTTGTGCATGCCCCTCTGGAAGGGTGGAGATTTATTTTTCTCAATGATGTCATGGTCCCTTGTGAGGTTCCTGAGAGTTATGAAGCCTAAAGGAAGCAACAACATCGATGGCTTTCTGGTCCTATGCATCTTTTTCGACTCTGCTTTCCAGATATAATTACTTCCAAGTTATCTATTGGCAAGGAAGCGAACCTCATTTTGTTATTCTTCCTTTTGAGAAAGTTGATTCTTCTATTTTATTCCTTTACATTGTTCTGTATTATTCTTTCAATGACCATGTTTGTACTAGGGGCATCAAGGAAAGGCCTTAAAATGGAATCCACAATAGACAAAACCACATCGTATTATTCGAAAAAGGACCTTGAAGCCTCCCACAAATTCAGTTGGAGAATGCCATGATAAGTTAAATTGCAGAGTTGAATGGCTGGTTAAATGGAAGGGATTAGGGTATGATCAGTGTACATGGGAGATGTAAGATTCAAACATTCTTGCTTCTACTTCAACCAATGAGCTCATGAAATCATATGAACAGAGATCTAGAAAGGCCCGGCAGCAAGTTTTTCATGGAAGGCTAGAAAATGCTTGAGGACTGAAAGGGGAAAATTGATGGCAACCCTGAGTGAAGGCAGTGTTGATGAAACTACACTACAGGTCAAGCTCAATGGTGTAGGCCATTATTACATTTGCAGTATTAACAAAAGGATTGATTGGTAGTAAGATAAGCAGTGGCCAACTGTGGAAATGGTCTGAAAATGACTTCATGGTAATTTTGGACTTCTTTTCTATAGCACTGATTATTGTTGTGGTTGCAGTTCCAGAGGGACTTCCCTTGGCCATGACTTTCAGCCTTACCTTTTCCATGAAGAAAATGATGAATGATCGATCACTTGTTTGCAATCTTGCAGCTTGTGAAACAATGGGGACTACAATATGCATTTGTAGTGATAAAACTAGCATATTAACAACAAACCATATGACCATTGTGAAACTATGGATGTGCGGCAGTGTCAAGGAAATTCACAATGCTGAGGAAGCTAAGAAGGTGATGACCGAAACCTCTAAGAGTGTGTCCAAAATGCTGATGTAGTCAATTTTTCAAAATACCAGTGGTAAAGTAGTGACAGACAAGTTTGGAATTTTCCAGCCATGTTTCCACATTTCAAAACATATATTGGATTTTCACTATCAGATCCAGATATTCGAGTGACATAGATATCAGCAGATCCATGCAGAACCAGTTAAGAAAATTGAGACTACTCAGGTGGAAGGAGGTGGAAAAATATCCCAGCATTTAGGCATTGACTAAACCATAAGGTAGATAGGGAACCCAGTTACAGGGAACACATGGCAACGGTTAGAGCACCGATCCTCCAACTGGCAGCAAATCTCCAACAGCCTCAAGCATTCAACGACTTCTACATTCATTGGTTTTTGATGTTGTTAGAGTCTATTCGCCAAAAAATCTTAAACAACCTCCAGTATTCCATATGTCGAAGCAGCAGTTACCAAATTTAGTTTCCCTTTAATTTACTGTTGGTTTGTTTTTGGAGACAATTTACAGATGTCATGCATGATTGTAATTGCTTTCTATTTTTAGAAAGCAAAGATAGACCTCTAGTCTTGGGCAAGGCTGAGGCAATTTTTCTTATTTATGCACATGTAAAAGACAAACAAAGGGTTCGACCTGTGGGGGGTGTAATTTTCTTTGCTGGACTAGGGTCTTTTCCATTCCAGAAAACTTTTTCTATAATCTTCAAATGATTTATCAGTAATGGGCATGTTGTTTATAGGATTCTTGTGCAGAGGTGTTGGTGGCGTTTCCCTTTTTTGTTAAGTGTTTTCCTATTATCATTTTTCTTGTTTTCAATTTCTTATTATCAAATGATAGTAATAGAGCAGAATTTATTGATGAAATACTTTGCATCTGACCCTTTGGTAATATTTATCTTTTCTGCTAAAGCTCAGTTTATGAATTCTTAACTGCTCATTTGCTTGGTTTTTTTCCTCCCCTATTTTCCCTCATTTCACACCATTAAAGCTTGATTCAATCCAACATTTCCACTACCTTTCCCTGTGTAAGAGATTTGTCTAGATCTGAAAGTGAATCACATATTCAAGCATAGACCCCATTTTCCCAATGGCCCTCCTTGTTGTCCCAAAACAACTATTTAAAAACCCAAACCCCAACCCCATACTTTCATCACTTTCATAGCTAGCCTAATAACCATCCCATACAAACCAAGTTTAAATCGAAAAGAGAGAGCCCTCTCTGAGTCTTGGAGGGCTAGATCCAAGACTCCAAGTGGTTTGAGGTTGTCTCTGTGACTGCCTCCGCAGCCTTGGGAAAATTACAGAGTGTTAACACATCCTGTGGTATGACTAGGTAAACCCACCAGAGTACTAAACATGATTGCTGGCAGTGGGGCATTCTACCTAGCGAGGATGATAATCTGACAAAAAAATAATAAGAAATTTAAACTTGTCCCGATGTACGACATTTGTTGTAGACACAACTGACACGAAGTATGTATGGCTAAGCTAAGGTTAATGAACTCCATAAATTTGTCATTTGGAACCAACTTTGAGACTATCTTGAAACTCTCTCAACTACCTCTTCTTATCTATATGTAGGATATTCTATCCCATAGGTGGGGCCATATTATAACCGTCTCGTCAGGATGATATGTGAAATTTATCTCTACACTTAACAAGTTGTAAATATTCGACTATTGGGAGAATTGACTGGTTTCCTATATTTTTTATTGTGAGGTGCCACAATACTTAGGAGTGGGGGACGGTTTCATGAGTTGACAAATGACAACACTTCCTATCTATAATCCATGAGAAGAAGAAGTGGAATCTTTAAAAAACAAATTATGTATATTGTCTTCATGGTACATGCTATTATATCAACAATTATTTTATTTTGAAATGCTAATTCCATGTGTGTTATAAACTGTTGTACATTTCTTTGACATACCACTTAATTGGTTTTTCTTTACAGACTATTCATTACAGGTTTGGATTACATACCTTATAATATGCAAGAAAGAGGAATAGATTGTGTGAGCATGATGGAAAAACAAGCAATAAATGGAACACTCTTTGCTCTTATTCACTGTGACTCTCAAAATCGTCTTAAGACTGAATGTTATGGATAAAACATCCATTACAGGATGAACAAATTTCATTTTGCACAGGGGTACCATATGGAGTCTCGTATGGGGTGCCATTTGAAAGACCATATGAGGTGCCATCTAGATGACCGGATGATGCACCATATGAAGGATCAGATGAGATGTATACACACAACAAATGTCCATGATTTGAGGTAAGCAGGAATCATTTGAATTTATTTGAGTTAGTTATGGCAATTGAGATTAAATGATAAAATTATTAAACATTTTTTTTATCAAATGTCCAAGTCGAAGAATTGGACATTGATCTAACTCCTTCATCATTACAATTGCCTAGAAAAGATGCTCTTCGAATTCGAAATCGGTGCACTCATTCTCACACATGGAAACTAGTGTGTGATGAATTCATTAATGAATGCAACCGTTTCCATGTTGGGTGCATTAAAAAATGGAGGGATCTCTCAAATTGTTATCCCATTTATGCATTGTGCTCATCCTCTTCTCAATTCCATTCACCCTCTGCTTAATCGTGCCCATCCTCTTCCTGATTGTGCTCGTCCTCTATCAAATTCTTCCCTCTGTCCATTTCTCCACATTGTCACCATGCAAAAATAGTATGATTCATCCTCCTATGTTGATCTCTTTTCTATCCCTGAGTTCGCACAGTGCAAGGAAGTCTTCCTTCGCGTAGGGAGGGGACTGTTCTTGGCTCATTTGCAGGGCCACAATGACAATGTTTATCTACAATTCTCCATGGGATTTGATGGAAGGATGGCATGCATGGGGTCTCTCACCTTCTTGGTTTTTGAGGATTCAATTTCCTCAACCACAAAGCTTCCAAGAGTTGGAGACCACTGGTTCAAACACCACTAGTTGCCACAAGCGAGCTACAACAGGGTCTTTAATCCTGAGTTTCAGAATGTCTCTAGAGATAAGGGATACTCCAAGGAGTGGATTAAGGATGAGCTAATTAACCCTCTCATAGTCATCACTAGAATGATCACTTATGAAGGTAGATATTTTGTTTTTAAAGCCTGCCATTTTCGATTATTATCTCATTTTCAATTCAATAAGCCATTGAATTTCCCCTTTTACTTCTTAAAAAGTCTTGAGAAGATGTCTTCCCAAGTACGAAAGAATGTGTCCAACCCCCATAACAGCCTATTCCACCACAGCCTCATCAAACTGTTTGTTATAGACGAGTTGGAAAAACAGGGGAAGACATGGGATGAGTTCATTTATCAATTTTCAAACCCTCATCTTACAATCAAGACCAACAAGAAAACACTTGATCTAGGGATTGTTACTCCATCCAAACCCCATTCTCCAAAGACTCCAAACCCTCCTTCTCAATCTATTCCTTTATCAGAACAAAAGACCAAAACGTTTTTTGATACACCTGCAGCCTCTTTGGGAAAAAAGACTAAGAATCCTATTGATAACTCTCCAATGCCCTCAACATCTATTGATCCTGCACCCAAAAAGTTACAAGAGGTAATTCAAAAAGACTTCCCTGTAGTCCCCAAAAATAAGAGAGGATCTTTTCAAAAAAGTTCTCGAAATATAGGAGGAAAACCTTATGAAAAACCCCCAACCACTTCAGACCCTATCCAAGTATCCTCCGATCTTGAAAGCCTTCATAAAAGACTTAGGGAAGTGTTCGCAGAAGAATTGGAGCCTCATAGAGAGACAAAATAGGAACCTATTTCTTCTCATAAACCCCATGTTACTCGTACCTCCCAGATGCCTATATCAGATCCCAAAACTGATAGAATTTATACATCCTTCAAGGGATACAAGCCCTACTCTGAGATATTTGATCATGCTCTAACCATTGAAAAGCTACAACAGGAAAATGTTCAGCTGTTGCAACAATTAGAAGAGAGGAATACCATGGATAGACATCTCCACCATGACAATGCAATGCTACAAGAAAAGGTGAATTCCCTCCAAAGATTGTTTGACCAAATGAACAATGACAATCATAGCCTCTATGCACAATTGAAACACTACAAGAAGGCCAAGACCAAGTCTTTAGGGAAAGAAGTTGCTAAAGCTAATCCATCCCATGCTCAGAAAGTCTAGTTATATTGGGCAATTCATTTTTGTTTGTAGTGGGACCTGCAAAATCTTAGGTGTGGGGGTAATGTTGGGCTCGTGATTTGGTTGTTTAATGATGTTGATTAAATCCTTTTTGACTGATATTATATATGTAGTAATAACCATTTTGAAGAAGTTTTGAAGGATTTCATAGAAAATAATCATAGCTTATACGATGTACATGTAATTGATGTTTTTTGATGGTTTTGAGTTTAATTCAGTTTGATTTAATGATTACAAGAAGATAATGCGCGATCTGTGTGTCACATGGAGTTTTTCCATCTAGTAGCTTGTTCGGTACTTCATCCGGCACTGCATTCGACACTGCATCCAACACTAAAAACGTGGACAAGTTGGTGGTTGTTATATCGACGACCTGTGCTGGGAAAATCAGTGACATGGATTTTGTTCACCCTCATGGACTTTAGATACTAAGCTCTTGACATATTGGATTACGCTGTTATGCTGATCGTTGAGTGGCTCGTTTGGTTTCTAGAAGCCAAAGGCAGTTATAACATATTTAATGGAATTTGTTGTTTTTAGAGGAGGTCGACCCTTCCAGTGGTCGAACTCTCAAATTTTGATTGTTATAAATACCACAGTAGTGGTTAGACAAGGATAGGTTAAGAATTGTGAAGAATTGCAAAGGATTGCTAGAATTGTTTTGCTGTGTAATTCAAGACATTTCCATAAACTTATGCAAGACTGCGTTTTTAATTTAAATGACAGAATCATGTTGATTTAGCTCGTGATTCACTGTTGAGGAGTAGCCACGACCTGCTGGGGATACCACCAATGGTCTGGGTGAATAGTTAGATAGTTATCTTGTGTATTTGAGTTGTGCAATTTTCATTTATTTCATTTCCCGTTATATGTGTTTCTATCATTTTACATGTTGTTTGTTTGTTGTTCATAATTTAATTGTTTCAATTTCCTTTTGTAGGTTTCTTGTAAAGGATAGTTGTTAATATGTCATGTCTTTTTAATTATTAGTAAATAGATTGCAAGCTTAGATACTAACCTTGTTGTGTGATTAAATGATAATTTGAATTTCTGCAGGTTGAAATAGAATAGCTAAAACATAGTATTAATATAGAGTACATAGTTTCTTTGGCAAAGTTTCGATGGATGAATAGCTGCTAGTTTTGATTTTAATTCTCAGCTTGCTTATCTAGTTTTCTTATCAATTTTGTTGTAGTATGTAGAAGTAGCATTTAAATCATGTTTTTTATAAGCATTTTAACTTGCAATCTGAATTGTTACTAATAGGATTAGCTTAGTTTATTTTATGAAATTCCCATTCTAGATTTAGATTGCAATTTTAATTAGAGGTTTGAGTTTGATTTAAGTTTTTAGTTATAAGTCTCTAATGGTGTGAATTTGCTTACATTATCATAAGAGTGCATTTGAATTAAGTAGAATAGTGTCTTCTTATTGTTGATGATTAATGCATAAATTGAGAGATCACATGGATTTTCAAGATAATTGATATTTCTTCTATGATGGCTAAGCTCTCGTTAGATTGCCTGATTCATACCTATAATTTCTCCATAGAAGTTAACATTGAAATTATTTCTCTTGAGCTATCACTAATTTTTATATGCCATTGTGATGTCATAAGACACCGAAGACATAATCATCATCATTATATTTGAAGTTTCATGTTATTGTAGATTAAGAGTAATTGTTGATTAATCTTTGAATATTGTCATGATGTTTTTAATTCAATAGGTTAATATTTGCCTTTGCAGATTAGAACTAATTATGAGTTTTATCATAAGAATAGAGTTCACTTGCTTAATATTTGATTAGTTACATGTTGAGTAGTTTTGATTAGTTTACTTGTTGCATAAGTTTTAATAGGTTAGTTGTTTTCTTGTTTACTTGCTACTTCTCAATTATTTGAATAGATTGATTAGATTAATTTGATGTTTCTATTGCTCATTAAGTTGAATAGATTAAATATATGGCTTGTTTTTGCTCATTATATTGATTAAGTTGACTTGTTCAAAGTAGGGTTTTCATTTTCTTCTTTAGGAACAATCCATCGATGCATTGTTTAAAAGGTGCTTAGGGTAAATAATTTAAGTTCCTTAATAGTTTTTGCTCATTGATAGTCTTTGCTTAAGTAGGATAGCCCTCAGATAGACCATCTCCTTAGTTAGATTATATTTCCTCTAGCGTTTATGCCTTGGCACATATAGTGCTACAACTCTAAGTTTACTTACCCCGGGTTGACAATTTAATTGAGGGATTTAGTGCATATAGAAAACCCATCAATTAGAATTTGGTGAACTGTGATAGGATTCTTCATAAATTGACAATAAAAGGGACCTATAACATTAATTGACAAAATTTTATAATATCCATACTTTCAAACAACAATGATTGCTTGCAAATTTTGCAAAATGAGGGGTATAAGTAGATAAAGTTAAGCTCAAAATTGTAGATCAAAGACATGGAGGATGCACAAAGAGCCTATAGTCATGAAAGAGAAGATAAAGGCCTAAATATCAGTTTGGGTAATGAAGAGAAAAAATATAATGGACATAGAAGTAGGGTGGTGCCAGAAAAATTGGTAGAGACTATGAGAATTGTAAGAGTGGAAGTGCAAAGTTATATAGTTGATAATGAGAATATAATAAGAGCCCAAGAGGAACAAAATCAAATAAATGCTCATTTTTTTCAAAGCCTAAACCAATAGTGAAGAAAAATTAAGAATAGATCAGGCTCAAGACATGAGGAAGAAGGAAGACCTTGTGCAAGGAGGGATACCTACAGATAATTCAAGCACTCAAGAAGCACTAGTAGAGCTCAAATACATCAGTACTCAACTACTCATTCATCCAGGAATTTGTAAGCATATGAAGATTCAAGGAGTATCCCATAAGTGTCTCTTTTTAGGCATCTAAGAAGAAGATATGAGTTGGACAATGTGTAAGGAGAGTTTAGGAAGCTTAAGCCACCAACCTTTAATGGTGAGAACAAAATGGGAGATGATGATAAAACTTTGTTGCTTGGAATCAGAAAATATTTTCAATTGCATAGCTACTCATATAACCTAAAAGTCAGTATTTCCATATACCATTTACATGGAAAAGCTTCTGTGTGGTGGGACCAACTGAATCAAGTCAACCACATTGATGAAAAAATGATTTCTTGGAACCAATTCAAGAAACATTTCCAGTAGTGATACCTTTCAAAGGACTATTATGACAAGAAGATGCACGAGTTCTTTGAACTCAAGTTGGAGAGAATGACGATAGAAGAATACGAAAAGAAATTCTTAGAGTTGTTGAGGTATGTGGGCTTTATCAAAGAGGAAAAGTTGAAATTTTAAAGCTTCTTAAGTAGACTACCATATTTTTATAAACACAAAATTCAATTTGATGAACCTAGGACTTTGGCAAAGACCATTAGAAAATCCAAGTACTTGTATGAGAAAGGAAAAGGTAGAGAGACTTTTCAGAATTTTGGAAGGATAAGAAGAAGGAGAAATCGGATCAAAGAAGGAAGGGATTGTATTACCATATAAAAAGCCCCGCACAAAGCATATGTTATGTATAAAACCCCTATTATGCCCCTTATTGAATTATTACATTTCTTGTGTTATATCTGTATGTAGGCTACGAACCCCTTCATCGCACCCTTTCATTATAATTGTACCCTTTGTCTCCTATATGTATAGCAAGGAGACCTAGTCTTATGAACATCTTATCTCATATCATATTGTATTCTAAAGTGAATGTATTATAAAAGGAGGTTTTCCCCTCGAATTGGACTATAATTATTGACTTTGTATCATTTGTAAGGCATTGGATCATAACATTTGGTATCATAGCTCATTGATCCTAGGGTTTTTCTTCTCCAAGCAAGTCATATTAGAATTTTTGCTATACCATTTTTTGGGGGATGATTCAAACAACAAAAATAGGAGGTTATTTATACTACATATCAAGGTATCTGTGGTAACATTTTTATCTTCTGGGTCATTATACTTTCTGAGATATGCCCTGTGGAAGATATGGTTTTCGACTAGTCCTATTACTAGTCTCAAATAGGCATTTTGAGTAAAATCGTCATACCTTCTTCATAAATGATCCAAATTTAATGATACTAGTTGCATTTGAAAGAGGACAGTCCTTACTATTTTGTGTACAAGTTTCAAAATCAGATATAAAATATTGGGTGTGGCATTTTGTACAAGTGTGCTCTCCCGAAAGGGCCAAAAATCAATAAGGTTTGAGTAAGTTACCCTAACGTTCACTTGTCACATCCAATTTTGGCCAGACCCATGGAATTATAGAGAGAACATCTAAGAGTACTACAGACCAAAATTCCAGACTTGGAAGGGCCAAAATTGTTGATATTTGGAAAACATCGGGAAGACATTCTCTTAGATTAATAATTAACAATATAATTATTGATTATTAAATACTATATGTAATAAGTAAATGATAATAAGAGGGTTGTGGCTAGGGTTTCCCTAGCCACAATACGGGCCACAGTCACCTCCTTAATCATTTTGTTGTTTTGTCCTCCTTCCCGCGGCCTTGATGGCATGTGTGTCTCCTCCTAGTGGCGGCCAAGCTCCCTCTTGGAGTGGATATTACCTTTTTCTGGAGCTTTACTTGGCAGTCGCACTATTCCTAGTGCAGATCTAGTCTCAGCTTTCCTGGTGCGCGGCTACGCTTTTGGTCACTGCATTTGTTCCATATATTTCCTTTTCTGCGGGGTGTCAGTCTATGGTTGTCTCTACTTGCTCGGTTTCACATGGATCCTCTTAGTGGTCGAGTCCCTAGTGTGGATCTACTAAGTTTTGAATCCAAGCCTGAGTGTGCCTACTAGTGTTGTAGTGTTCACGCATCATATCTCTCTTTGGAATGTCATGTGTTGTTCCAGGGTTTCTATCAATATTGTTGTCGATTTTCTCTATGGGAGGCCTCTCCTTTGGTAGGTTTTCAGGATGCTTCTTTTGTTCTCCCTCTATCGTTTCAGGTTCCTTTAGGGTCAAATGCATACCCTATGCTCTGTGGGTTTGGCTACTATTTTTCTGGTGCCGAGATTTAGATCCTTTGTAGTTGGGGTTTGGAGTTATGGATCCTCTCTTTTTAGAGAGTTATGTATGCCTCTTTGATCTGGTTCATCATGCATCTGGGTTTTCTTTGGGGTTCATCTTGCTACCCGCTCTCAGCAGGTATTTTTTGGGGGTCTTCTCACATTAGATTGCAGTTCCTCTCTCTGGTTGTTTTGGCATATTCAAGGTTTGATGTATTCCTAGATGTTGAGGGAGATTCATACCACTCTGACCTGGTCCATCTAGTCTCCAATGCTGGTTTTTTCATGGTTTGATGCATGCCCAGTTGATGTGGGAACTGCATACCACTCTTGTTAATGTTTATGCCATTATTATAGTTATTTGCATTTCAATAGATAAGATCAACATAAGAACAAGATCACTAAGAAATACACATTCACAAGAGACACAGCATTTATCCTGGGAAACCCTCTAGGGGAAGAAAACCCAGCAAAAACTTCCTTATCATAAATTTCCAATACAATGTCAAGAGATAACTCAAACCAAT
>JASDQU010261592.1:0-15603 GCA_032191745.1 Picea mariana
CTAGTAATGGTAGATACAAGTCCATTTATATTGAGTTCAAGAAACCTTAGCTTCTTATAGGGATTGATGAAGTGTTAGTTCATGCATCTACTACTAGGGGTCCTCCTAGAATAAGGCCAAATGAACTAAGAAAAATTTCCATAAATAACACTGTTGTACTAAGCCTCCTTTTTTCTAGGCATTGTTCCAGATCATGGAGCATGTACTGTTACCATCCATCCTAATAAGATCATCTTCTATTATGTTTGTTTCATATTTGTCTTGCCATATCCATTCCCATAGTTCAATTTTACCTTTGAGTCATCTCATGGATACAACAACTTATTAGTGATATGTTTTGAGACATAAATAAAGGACTTTCGTTTGACGAACTTCTACAAGTTTTCTTAAATTGCTTTCTGGATCACTTAACGCTTATTTTTTGGGCCTAGTTAAATGAAAACAACTTTTTGTTCGTGTTTTCTTTCTTGCTTCCCCCAATTTCCAAAAATAATAAATAATTGGGTTTTAGGTTTCATGGCACCCTTCTTCCATTATAGGTGTCATGAGTTTCAAGGATAGCAACTAAGAATCTGTGGGGAATAGGAATTGAAGAGGATGGGATCCCTCCAATAAATGAGATATTGATAAATATGTCATGCACGTATTTTACATTTCAAATACTGAATATGCACTCCAATATTGTGTGGGATTGATACATACATTTGAAGGGAACCTTGTATTCTAGATTAGGAAACTAAATTTATAACAATTGTCTTGCTTTAATCACTAAACAATTTCCAACACATTTATGGTTAGTAGTGAACCTACTAAAATGGATTGATGATTCAGGAATTGGCACCCTTTAAAACTTTTACATTGTCTACCTATGTGTGCATATGCGTGAAATGTGGTTTCCTACAATGATATCACTATGGACAATACTTAGAATACATGTAATGGTATGGCATCGGACCTTTGCTAGCAATTAGCAGGCTCTTTTGCAACCTGTATCTTATGTAACAGTGAAACCACTCAGTGGATTAAGGGAGAACCTTCCGATGATGACAATCACCCAATACCTGTAATCAATGCAGCCTTGTATTTTTGGATGATCAGGATGAAGGAACATAGTAAACTCCAACTGTAGGGATAACCTAGTGTTCTCAAAATACCTTGAGATTACCCAAAACTCAGGTGTGTCTACATAAAAGAGTCAATAAGACCTGCAACATCAGAACTAGACATTTGGGTTTGGAAGTCAACAAGTCTTATATTTGGAGAGGGTCTAGTTTAAAATCTTCTCTATATGTCTACATGCTCAAACTACAAGAAATACATAGGTGTTAGCACAATATTGCCAGTAATGACATAATATTTTCCTTGACAACTGTATGTATTGTTGAAACTTCTTTTGAGGAAAAAAAAACAATACACACGAGATAAATTTTCTTTTCTTGATTCAAGATATTCTATTTAGAGTGTTGTTGGATGGTTTACAGGTAAACTATTATTCCAAATTAACATTGAATGGACCTTTAACTTAAGATCAAAGTTCTAGGATGCTTTGTATAGTGTCCAATAAATGTTATAGGTTCTTATCATGGTATTTCTTATTTGGCTTGAGATGGTGTTCAACTTAAGATTAGTTGTTTCAATCAAAACTATGTTATCATTTATGACTTATTCCTTGTTGCCAAAAGTTCATGAAGCACATTGATGTAGGGCACTATCAACAAGGTCGTCCAGTTTATTGATGAAATGGTGAGAAAAAATTGCAACCCAAATATAATTATTTATATGACAATAATATATGGTCTTTGTCAGCAAGAAAACATTGCAGAACCCATAAGGATTCTTTAAATATTGGTGAATTAAGGCCTTACTTTAAACATTAGTATTTGGAATATATCATTGGTAAATATTTCCAAGAAACTTAATACATGCATCTCCTAAAGACTACCCCCTCGTGAATACGTTACTTTTTGTTTTATTTCCTTTGTGGGTTCCTTGGCAATCCATGGCCCCTTCTCTTTTTACCATTTCTTTATTTTTTAGGTCTAGAGTAAGGGAGTGGGTTTGTGAGAAAGTCCCTTAGGTTCTTGTTTATTTTTTGACTAATAGTGAGCCTTGTCTTTCCTCCTTGTTTGTTCTAATATCATTGAGTACAATTGTTCTTAATCAGTGCCCCATTGTTTGAAGGAAGTGAAGGTGAAGAGTTAGAGAATTGGGTCCATAGGTAGTGATCAATGAACCACTTTTTCACCTATGTTGTGAGGAGAGTTCATGCACGACCTCACCTAGCCTCCTAAGGAC
The DNA here is from genome assembly GCA_032191745.1 of Picea mariana. Lineage (NCBI taxonomy): Eukaryota > Viridiplantae > Streptophyta > Pinopsida > Pinales > Pinaceae > Picea > Picea mariana. The sequence continues at coordinate 2,296 of JASDQU010261592.1, forward strand.
GTTCACAAAGCCCAACACATTCTTGCACATGACCTCTCGAAGACTGTTTCCTCAATATTTTACCTCGTGTTACTTTTGAAAGTTGCACTTAAATGAGAAAGCCATGAAACACGAGTGCAACCCAAGGGGAGCTAAGGAAGGCTACCCACTGTCACCACAATAGCTCTTCCTCTTGCTTTATGATGGATTTCCTCTAGCACAAGGGAGGTGTCCTTAAGTGAAGTGTAAGATGAACCATAGAAGTAAATGGGATGGTGGATAAAGACCAATCCCAATCCAAAGGGTTATGGAGTCAAGGAATACAAACAAAGACGGTTTAAAATATTATGGAGAAAACATAGTCAATCCATGCATTGATGTGCCATGAGTATTCCACATAGATTTTTAGGTTATATGATAGTGAGTGAGATCTCTAACAACATATGCACCATCACAAACAATTTATTTAAAGCCAATAAATAATGTGCAACTCTAATAGTGAAGGAACAACCATAACCTGAGATTATAAGAGATAAGGACCAAGTAGGACAACCTTCAATAGAATTGACATCCCAACAACACATCACATCTCCCATAACAATTTCATAGGATTAAATGAGCCATTAACATGTGCAAACATACAATCTGTCATTATAGCATAAATCTACCCTAATATCCAAGATTACATCAAGGATCTCACCCTAAGTGCATCAATTGGTATCTTGGAGTGATTTCCATTTGGTGGTGAACTCCCTATTTTTATGATTTCACCTTGGTTGCATCAATTGGTCCCTTGGTCCCTTCATCTCTTGGTCCCTTGGAGAAATTTTCCTATGGTGGAAAATTCCCTATTTTTTAGGATTTGACCCAAGTGCATCAATTGGTCCATTGGAGAGATTTCTCTAATTTTTGGGATTTCATACTACGCATCAATTGCCTTGTTGGGGCAATTTCCCTTTTTTTTAGGATTTCATCATGTGCATCAATTGTTCCCTTAGGGTTATTTCCCTTTGGTGGAAAATTCCCTATAATTCTTTTATCATTTTAATTTGATGCATCAATTAGTCCTTTTAAGTGATTTTCCTTTGGTGATGAATTCCCTAATTTTTAGGATTTCACCCGGATTTCATTTATAAAACCTCCAAGGATCATTCTTTCTGTCTTTTTCCCCTTTCACTTTCCAAATCACTGAGAAGACCAGGATATTCCCTTCTACGTCCATTGCAGGTTGTAGGTTAAATCTTTCACAACAGGGAAGATTCAAAATCTCATGCAATTCAATCTCCTGGCACGTGGGAAAACATGAGACAAAAAAATGATACTATGCTACAAAATTTGCATAGCTACCATGACCTATTTATCATGTTTTAGGAGCTTCACCACACATCATGTTGAAGGAATTTTCTCTATCTAAAATGTATCTTTTATAGATTTCAATTTTGTTTATGGATTGGAAGATATCATTGTCACAAGCCCCAAGACTACTTATTTCTTCAAGGTATCTCCCTTCTTAAACAACTCTCCAATTATATCTCCAAAGGATATGACAAGATGATTCCTATACATCTATGGAAGGATCTATTTATTAACTAAAATAGGTCTATGACATATTTTGATTTCACCTCTTGAAACAAAAGCTATAAGCAATTTGAAGCAATTGCCCCAAAATAACATTAGAATTTTTGAAATTGATCTTCTTTACTTAGGCATTTTAACTACTCCATAAAATTATCATCAGTCCACCATTTGAAGCTCAAGATAGCTCATTTTCTTTGTTTGAGCCTCATCCACATGGGTTTTCCATCACATGACAAAACCATCTTTTCAATGAAAAATAAAGAGGTCCATCCCTAAGCCATTTTTCAAAGTCAATACTTGCCAAAAGCCCCAAAAGGAAACACTATTGGAAAACTCGACAAGCTACCCATTAAAAATGATGAATAAAGGTAGATCTATGAATAATCCTTCAATCCACATGAATCCCCATGATAATTCTTCAATACTTGTGAGCATGTAATAGGTTCGAGAAAAAGGTTTGTGACTACATGAAAACACTTGTCAAAAAACTCAATAATGGAAACCACTGGAGTGGTGACTCCAAGAACACCTAGCTGACATACAACCATGGAGGAAATTATCAAATGTCATGGTTTGTCACCTCTTTAATACCATTTTGTTTGTTTTTTATTTTTTTTAAAACACTTACAGGTCTTCGGTCTTCCGACGTTGTTACACATTATTTTGGTCACTCTGGTGATGTCTCTACAGTTATGTGTTTAGGCTCTCATAATGACCTTTTGCCTGAGAAAAGTGACTGTTGGCTTCTTCTACAAAACATATTTTTAAGATGAGTTCGCAGGCTGCCTATATTGTAGGGTGCGAGAAACCATGATTCTAGCAGACAACCCTATACTTGGAGTGCGAGATGTTCACAGTCTTCTCTATAGGTAGGGTGCAGACCTGTTTCAAATCTTTAAGAGAAGAGGAAGTTACAAAGGTTCTAGAAGAGGATCTTCTAGAAAATGAGTTGGCATTCACATGGTTGGCATCCTACTGACTTCTCAGATTTAGTGGGATCATCCTCATCCCTTTAACCAGCTCTCCTTCTCCTATATAATGAAAGGTTTCTCAAGGAAGAGGTTAAGCAAGATTGAATAGAGAATTGATGAAAGAATAGATTCATAATTGTGTGAGGAATCCTATTTGAATTGATGCTTGAGGCCTCCATTTTTCTATCAAGCCACAACATATATTCTTCATGCAAGTGTGTGTGTTGGAATGAAAGACCACCGAAAGGAAGCTTGCGACATCAAGGCAATCTGGTTGTATCTTCTACTTTCATTTAATATAAATACAATGGCATGTCCCTTTCCCATAAAATCACTCTTATTTTATTACATGACTCCTTGATCACATGTTTAGGTCTTCATTGAATATATTATTGTTGCTTTCACCTTGGTCGATTTGTGTCGTTGTAGATCTGATATCTCAAGGCTACCAAAGCGAAGCAGGGATAATAGAGACATAAGGAAATGATATCTAAAGGTACGTTACTTATTCCTTCCTCCATGATAAATTCAATGATTGTGACCTAGGGGAAGTGTCCTGTCCTGTCCTGTTTTGTTCTAGATCTAGGTGGGTCTAGGGAGATCTGTTAATGTTTGCATATACCAATTTATCCAATAACAAACGTCTCTCGCGTCGTTGCCATAGCATCAATGTTGCTGTCATGGCGTCAAAATTGCATGAGAGACGTCACTGATATAGAAAACACGTCTGATGATCGACGTTACCTTCCATCGGTCTTCCAACGTCTCTAGCATCACTGTAATGGTGTCAACGTCACAGGAGAGACATCGCTGATATAGAAAATGCGTCTGATGACCGACATTACCTTCCATTGGTCTTTCGATGTCCCTAGCATCATTGTCATGGCATCAATGTCGTAGGTTAGATGTTGCTGATATAACATACACTTCGAAAGACCGATGTGACATTTCATTGGTCTTCTAATAGGTGGTGGCGTCACAGGTGAGATGTCTCGACATCGATGTAGCGACGTACATAGTGGGATTGGATAGTGAAGTTCGAGATGACACACGTATGCATGAAACGTTGCAACAGAGACAATATCTGTGTCATCAGAAAACTAAAGTCATGTGAAACAACGTTTGAGGGAGTCTGATGTTTGTCATTTTCTCAAAAATATAAAGTGGAAATTGCTATGAAAATGCTGTAAGAATTTGATCCAAATGTACTAGTTCCACCCTACAAATCGAATCAGACAACTGGAGTAGAATCCTGTGGAAATCACGCAGTTACAACAAGTTAATAACATACGCGTGTGGTAGATTTCTGGTTAGACAATATTGTTGCAGGGTTTAACACCAAATTTGCAGTAGATACTACGAAGTCCTACACTGCAACAAAGCAATATTTTCTAAAGGGAACCAGAGGTAGGTACATCAGATCGTTGTATACTTCAATCAAGATTTTATTGTATGACAACGGTGTGATTACCATGGAATCATACAACTAAAATTCCCTACGTGCATGGGGGAAGGTGGGAAGCACTGATAGGAGGTTGAGATATGGAAAAGGAGATGGATAAAGGAAATAAGAAGGATTCCATGGACCCAATCATGATGGAAGAATACCAAATAAAGCAGATAATGGTAAACAATGGAAAGACGCGCTGTGGAATACCCTACTAATATAAAATGAATAACAAGAAGAGAGCCATAGCTGATAGAGAGGGATTGGAAAGTGATGAAGAAGAGGTAGAGGATCTCTAGGCTATGGAGAAGATTGAGGAAATACTTCACACAACATATGAAAGGAAAAAATGAGGTCCAAGGTTAGGGATAGAATGAAAAACTCCAATCCAGATCGCCGTCAGTGTGAAACCCACAACCCCATGTGTGATTAATATACCAGAAAGAACACCAATGCTTAGACAATCGAATTTTAGTGGAAGAAAAACAACATAGCAAACATCCAATAAAGGAGCATCAACTGGGGGAGATAGGTTAGGAAGTAACAAACAATTGTCTACACTGTGTGGAGGCAATAGTTCAATACAATTCAAAATGGCAGGACATGATCCCACGATTAGATTACTAGAATTTCGAGGAGAGGCATTAGAGGAAACTAAAAAGCACTTATTCTTCTGTGAGAAGATCCGGGAAGAAAAAAATTCACAGATGAGGATACAAAACTCGTGCAGTTAGCTATCACACTAAGAGACAACGCGCTGGATTGGTATATGAGCCTAGATGTAAACAATCCATAGGGAGTACCAAAGACCATCACAGATGTGAAAAAACAATTGGTAAACGAATTTTAGAAGCCCAAATCAGAAGACTAGTACATGAATGAAATGATTGAGATCAGGAAAAAACTGGGTGAGTCTATGTGAGATATTGATCAAAGGTTCAAATGTTTGAAAGGTAAGTTGAAATATGCAATTACTGACATGCAACATAGGTAGTTATTTGTGAACTCACTGTTACCACACTTGAAATACCCGTTAAGACAACAAAAGTTCCAAACTCAGAAAGAGGCTCTACAGGAAGCTTTACAAATGGAAGAGAACCAATATCAACAGATAAATCCAACAATAGAGAAGTTGAAGGAGGATTTGAAGAATCTAACATTTCAACTTAACCAGAATAAGGGTAACGATAAAAGATAAGTTGTTTGGTGTACCCCATGCATGACATAAGGACACCATAAGAATGAATGTCCAACTTTTGCGTAGTATATGGAAAAAAGATTTCCAAACCTATTTCCAACAGGAGGACCATGGTGTGAGATTTGTAAGATGTATGGGCATGATCCATATCATTTTCCAATGATGCAAAAGTAGAAGACAGTACCAAAAAGTTCATATTGCATTTTTTTCAAATCAGTGGGTCATGATGATAAGGATTGTAGAAGGATGGAGATGATTAGAGAGAGAAATTCAGATACTTATAGCATTCAAGAAGAAATGATGACATGACAAGCTGCACCTCAGTTCAACCAGGTACCACCACCATACAACAATGTGCAACAAAAATACAACAATGCACAACCACAGTATAATAATGCACAACCATAGTATAAACCCGCACAGTGTAACCAAGTACCCTAGTACAATGCATCGCGATGAGATCGAGGTGGATACAGAGGTGGAGGACGAGGTAGAGGAGGATTTGGATGACGCAAAGGACCAATATTTTACCACAATTTCCAACAACTAGAACATTAAGAAAGGGATTTTCCACTTCCACCAATGACATGTATGTACTGTTGCACAACAGACCATGGAACAGAAGACTACCCAACACTCTTGGGGAAGATCGAGGAAAAAAGGAAACAGAAAAACCAGAATGTCCAATGGATCTCTGCCGAAGCTAGGGATGATGGGAGAAACATCAATATAGTCACTCGAGGAAGAACCAAGACAAGAACTGATGCAACAAAACAATATCCAATGCAACACCAATAGGTTAAGAAGAATATTGAGCCACAAAAGCAGTTTGACACATGCAAATAAAATGAAACATTTAAGGAGTCTAGACAAGACTTTATCAAGCAAAATGTTGCGTCTAAATCAACCGCGCATCAAACTAAGAACTCACCAATGTACGAGATGCCCTCCTTAATGGACCATACCAGTGAAGGAAAACCTTTAGAGCAAGTAAGTACTATAAAAACTTTCTGCAATCTTGTGTTAAGTTATTGAATGATCCATCATGTTAAGGTCTTACAAAATCTGCTAGAAAGATGCAACACAGAGGTAGAAGGGAAATTAGAGAAAAAAATAGTCAATCATCTCTATACAAGAAGAAGGACAAGTAAAGAATTCAGACTAAATGTTAATATTGGGGATTTCAACATGGGAGATATTATACCGGACTTAGGCTCTGAAGTAAATGCCTTACCTAAGAAGACATGGTAGTGTATGGGAGAACCCACACTAGGCTATTCACATGTCCAGTTGAAAATAGCAAATCAATGCAGAGTGTTACCAATTGGAAGGCTTAAAGGTGAGACAATAGATTTGGATGGAGTGCGTACTACGCCATATTTTGAAGTGATAGAGATAGTGGATGGAACAACACCTTACCCAACATTACTTGGATTGGATTGGATTGGGCATTCGATAAGCAGGCTATAATCAACCTGAAAATAATAAAAATCACTTTTGAATATGGCTAATATAGAGTCATTGTACCATTGGATCCTTCAGAAGGAGAAAGGTTTGTAGAGGCCACTTGTTTGGATATGGAATAAATAAACCAGTTGTATAGAACCACCGTGCGAGAATAGGGTTATGTTAACCCAATTGCATATGAGGTACTCAGCTGGAGAAACATTACATCATGTGCTTCCGACTTAGACATAGGTTTGGAGAATTGGCAACATCGATTACATGATGTTTCCATAAGGAGGTGCGCGAGAATAGACTGCATAGTAAGATGGGTTGGTATAGAGATAAGAGAACCTCCCAGTTTTCATGGGATAAATGACTTAGAGGAATTATTGACAAGATATGAAGAGGAAGTATTAGAAAATCAGAGGCTCTTAGCCCTAGATATTTCACTCAAGGAAAAACCTGCAAGATGGTGGGGTGCACACAAATAAACAATTCAAGACTGGTATCAGTGTAAATGACTATTGCACATTAGATTTGGCATAGAATAGGGAAGAAATAAAATGCATAGGTATGATGGGAAAGGAACACCAGTGGAACACTTGGAGAAGTGTAGTACACAATCGAGAATGACACTACTAGAGAAATGGACTCATCACTTTATCCATACATTGGGAGGAATCCCAGGGAACTGGTATATAGACTAGGATATGCACATAGGCACTACATAATGGATAAGATTACAACAAAATTTTGTAGTAACTTTCTCATTTGAACATGAGAACCCCAACATTGATTCAACACTAAAGCTGATACAGGGAATGATATTTGTTGATGAACCAGAAGTTGAAATCATGACAGAATATCAACAACAAAATAGATAGACAGTCTAAGAGTTACTCTCATGCTATCATGTTGAACAAGAAGCACCAAATGAATATGATCCGCGCAACATTCAAATTACAAATATTGAGGGAGAAAGAGAGGTGGAAGGGCCATCTCTGGAGTCAGAAGTATTTACTGCACCAATCAAAGTTAAGAAAGTCAACATTGGGAAAAATAACAATCCTAAAATGGCAAGTATTGGAGAGTATTGGGATGAGCAAATAATAAAATGAATAACATAGTTACTGTGCGAATACAATGACCTGTTTCCAACAACCTTTACAAAGATTAAAGGAATAGCATGGGAGCTAGGTGATATGAAGATACCCCTCAAACCCAAGGCTAGACATGTTAGGCAAAGACCTTAAAGATTAAATCCAGTGTATAAGCAGAAAGTGAAAGCAGAGATTGACTGAATGTTGGAAGCTGGCACTATAGAACTAGTAGAGGAATCTGAATGGATCAGTCCCATGGTAGTCCAAGAAAATATTCAAGGGGGGATACAGATTTGTGTAGATATGAGGAAACTTAATGATGCTTTCTTACATGACCCTTTCCCCAACCCTTTTACATACGAGGTATTAGATAATGTGGGAGGCCAGTAAGCATATTCATTCACATATGGATTCTCAGGTTACCATCAGATTAAACTCCAAGGACAAGTATAAGACTACTTTTTCTACAGAATGGGGATCCTACTAGTATATAGTCTTTCCCTTTGGAATGAATAATGCACCAACCATTTTTTTGAGAGTAGTCATAGATGCTTTTAAGGAATTCATACATCAATTTCTAGAAGTATATCTGGATGAATGGACTGTATATAGTCCTTTAAAGGACTATGTAGAAGTGTTAAGACTAATGTTGGAAAGATGCATGCAATGCCAGATATCATTAAACATCAAGAAATGCATTTTTGGTACACCTTTTGGGATATTGTTGGGACATATAGTGTGTAAAAAAGGTTTACTGGTTGATCCTGTTAAGATTGAAGCCACTGTGAATTTACCACCACCAAAGTCAGTGTGCCAGTTAAGAGAAACATTGGGACATACATGCTATTACAAGAAATTTATAAAGGGGTATGTGCAGATTACTGCACCAATGGAAAAACTATTAAAGAAGGACAACAAATTTCAGTGGAATGGGGACTATCAGCAAGGATTGGACACTCTAAAGGAAAAGATGGTGACATCACCTATATTAATATTTCTAGATTGGGAAAAGAAATTTCATGTGCACGTAGATGCATCAACCATAACACTTGGATCAATTTTGGCACAACCAGGAGTAGGGGACTTAGACCATCCTATAGCCTTTGCAAGCAAAAAATTGTTAGAATTAGAGCAGAATTACAAAACCATAGAAAGAGAAGGCCTAGCCATGGTATATGCATTTCATAAATTCGAGCACTATTTACTGGGTAAACACTTTAAAATGTTCACAAAACATTCTATGCTCAAATATCTAGTCAACAAGCCAATGTTGGTGGGGGGGATCTGTAGATGGCTATTATTATTCCAAGAATTTGATTTCGAAGTGATAGTCAAACTAGGGATGTTGAATGCAGGACCCGATCACCTATAAAGGGTAACTAATGGAGAAGAACCTACCAACTTGGAAGACAACTTCCCTAATGCACAATTATTTTCAATACAGATAGCTAATGAATACTTCGTTAATATTATTTAATACTTAAGTACAGGGGTTGCGTCACAAGACTTTAGCACTGTGCAGAAGAAAAACCTGGTAGTCAGAGATGCAGACTATCAACTCATTGTAGGTCATTTATACAAGATGGTCACATATAGCATTTTGGGAAGGTGTGTATTGGAACATGAACGACCCATAATTTTGGCAGAATCTTATGAAGGTATAGCTGGAGGAAATTATGCAGGAAAAGCTACCACACAGAAGGTATTACGTGTAGGATTTTGGTGGCCAAAAGTCCATAAAGATGCCAGGGAATATTGCAAGAACAGTGATGTCTGTCAGAGTGTTGGAAAACCCAACAAAAGGGATGATATTCCCCTAAGACCACAAGTGACTCTGCAGGTATTTGACAAATGGGCAATAGACTCTGTTGGACCTATTAATCCACCAACAAAAAGGTCAGGAGCTAGATATATCATTATTATGGCTAAATACTTAACGAGATGGGCAGAAGCAACACCCGTCAAAGACTGTAGCGCAAAGACAACAACACACTTCTTATTTGAGCAAGTGATCACCAGATTTGGATGTCCCAGGATTCTAATGAGTGACCAAGGAACTCATTTTATTAATAATACCATCAGGGCTATGACTGAGGATTTTGAAGTCTATCACCAAAAGAGTACACCATATCATCCTCAGGCAAATGGAACAGTAGAAGCTTTCAATAAGATTTTGGAAAATGCATTGACTAAGATCTGCAATGTTAAGAGGGATGATTGTGACTTGAAAATACCAGCAATATTGCGGGCATACATGACCACATGCAAGAAGTTGACAGGACAAACACCATTCAGACTGGTGTATGGACATGAAGTAGTGGTGCCATTAGAATTTCTGGTACCCAGTCTGCGTGTAGCAACAATTACCAACATGAGAGAAAGAGGTGCAGTATAGGAGAGGCTAAGCCAACTAATGGAAATGGCGGAGGACATGATTCTAGAAATATTTCACTAGGAAGTACAAAAATCAAGGGACAAAGCTTGGCATGACAAACATTTTTAAAAAAAGAGCTTTAAGGAGGGAGACTTAGTTCTTCTCTATGAAAACAAATGTTTGCAACACCATGGTAAGTTTAGAATGCATTAGCTAGGTCCATATGGAGTAAATATTGTCATAGATGAGGGATTTGTACAACTAAAGGACTTGGGAGGAATAGAACTGAAAGGAATGATCAACGATAGTAGACTGAAACTATATAAGGACAATCGACCTAGTAACCCTTAAAAGTTGCAACGCAGTAAGAAAGTCATTTCTATAGTGTATAATAGTAGATATTAGCACAAAAAAATGATAAAAACAAATAAAAAAGGGAAAAATAAGAAAAAAGGAATACAAAAATAGAAAAAGAAGAAAAACACAAAAAGAAGCAGAAGTTGACTAAATCACATGAAAGTGCAAAAAAAAGTTGTGTACAACACTTACAGTGACAACATCAGAAGATAGTGCGCAGGAAAAATTATACTCGACGCAAATGCATGCACAAAGTGAAAAACAATTATCACCGGGTCTATAAAGTGTAGAAATCATGCGTTAGTTCAACACTTAGTGATTTTTGAGCATAGAGCAAGATACAAAGTGCATGCCCTAGCTAGAATTGTGTGAAGAAGTGAACGAGTGGGTGCATTGGATAAAAGATGACACCACCAAAGTTCGGTGTTCCAAGCTAGTACAAGTTACTCGACATGGCTAAAGGCGCAAGGAAAGAATGAGATAACTCGAGAACATGTTCGAGCTTGAATATGTCACCACTTTAGACAGAGAGTCGATCGACCTGACACGGGTTGAAGAGGAAACATCGAAAACGTCACAAGGGGAAGTAGGGCAGAGTTCCATGACCCGAAATGTTATCCCGAACCCTAATCCTGAAACGCCTACTAAACCTGATGAAACAACGGGTCAACGATAGGGCCATGACAGAGAAGAGGTGTTGGTCGAGGACATCATCGACTGACTAGAATCTAAGAGGGAAGAAGAGGATGCATAAACAACAGAGGCAGACCCATCTGCTGTTGGGTAGAAAAGAAAGGCACTTGATGCCACATACATCACACTTCCATATCTCCCAGACGCAGTGGTCATTGTGGACAATATACTCAGAAAAGTACCAAAACTTAGGTACTCAGACCACGATGTGTGCGATGAGACCAATTCTGAAGAGACCTACTTAGAAAACATAGAGGAAATTGGACCCCTAGGTAAACCGATAATGGAGCCCGCACAGAGGATAACGAGGCTGTACAACTCTGACATAATAAACCTCTTGGATATACTGCACTTTGGGCACGGTAAAAACGTCGGGCTCTGTGTCAAACAATTATTATCCCGGGTACACAATGACATCCTTTGGATGGATAGGCCAGTACAACTAGATGTGGCACTGATCGCCAAGATCACATGATTACTTACAGTCGGTGCACAACTAAAGGAGTACTTGGATAACCAGGCGCGCGAGAAGAAAATCACTGAGCTGGTCAAAGCACAGTTTGGCACCAGTAGGGGAAACATGGGCATTGTGCTCAAGGACATTAATGACAATGCGATGAGTTTTTCCAACAAGCTTATGGCTTGAAAGCTATTGAGGAAATGTAGAAAATAAGAAGCTCCAGCAGGAGTTGTAGCAATAGCCGTGCAATGCGCGAAAGGAGTGATGTTTAGTTGGGCACTGTACCTACTGAACCAATTTTTGGTGTATTGCATATATGCACAGAATAATGGAACCGAGTTCCATTACTCTTGGATCATCATTCTTATAGCCTTGTTAGGGTGGCAGGAGCCAAAGTTTTAACCCTTCCTGGAAAGGAAAGGAAAATGCTATGCGACCAGATATGAGTCTCTCTGGGAGGCCAAGGACAATAAAAATCAACAAGCAAATAAAACTCAATTTTCCATGTTGCTGGAAGAAATACAACAATGCACAACCAATGGGTGGCACATTCCTATGGAGGTAATCCAGGAAACGAAAGGGATAGCCAGGTTCAAGGCATCCATGCATCACATGTGGATCCAGGCCATAAGGGATCCAAAGAAGGCATGGATGGAAATGAAATATTCTGTCACCAAGGAAGAAGTTGATTGGATAATTAGAGATTGTCCTGTGTAGTGGAAGATTCTAGTAGCAAAACCATCAACAAAGCCAACCATGACATAATTTACCAAGACTAATGAAAAGGATGACGTAGGTTCCTCAACAAAAACAAATAGTCCAACCGATAACACCAAAAAGGTTACATCGTAGAATCAACCGTTAGGAAGCAGCACAATGCCTAAAAGACCAAGGAGGACAACAACATCACCAAGGATAGACAACCAACAGGATACTGGAAAGGGGGATACATCACAAACTGGCAAAGAAGGAGTACATGTTACACTGAGTGGGGCGCAACCCTCACATACAAAAAAGAAGACATCACGGGAAGAACAGATGCACAAAAAGAGAAAGTATACCATAGAAAACCCAGTCATCACCCTGACATAAAATTATGCTGAATTAGTCACGGACAAGGTCCAAGATAGGGGGGAAGAGGTGGTCCATATTGCAGAGGCACAAGGAAAAGAGATCATGGAAAAGCTCATAGAAGTCCATGAAAATCTACAACAACTACGAAGTCAAACAGTACCACAGGCCACAACATAGCAACAGGAAAAGACACAACGACCCCCTCTGTAGAAAGAAGGAGAGGAGACAATACAATTGGTAGTACAAGGAAGGGAGACATTCACAATCACTTGCCAAATGATCAGAATGGATCATGAGACTGCACAGAAACCCATGGGGGAATTTGAGCAATTTGAATTCGTCATGGCATAGATAGCCACCAAGGCATTATACAAACTTCAGGCCAACATTATGTAAGAGGTATGCAATCCAGAGCCTGCGCGATGCGACTAACTTCGAGGTGGGTAGGGGAGTCAACGAAATGTTACAAATCACATGCGACCAACCGACCTCGGAGAAAGAGGAGGAGAAAGAATGTGCGGATAAGCTAGATCATGGGCTAATAATGGTATATGATGGCATCCCAGACAACGCGCAAGCACCGGAGAGGAGTGCAGAGGAGAAGATACAAATTATTTCAAAAACAATTGAT
>JASDQU010261594.1:9878-22060 GCA_032191745.1 Picea mariana
CCCTCATCTCGAAAATGTTACATGCAATCATGGCTGTGTGAACTTGTTGTATATAACTCTATGGGTCGATTTTGTTAATTTTGTTCTTTCCTTAAATGAAAAGGCATTGTAATACCCTATTTCTCCTTTCGTTATGCTCAAGCTTGGGTCAGAAGGTGTAAAAGTCTCTTGGGTCGTTCCTTTGTGTATATTTCATTTCCTATTTAGGGGTTCTGAACCATTGTTTTTAAATGACATTACTTGTTTCATTAGACCTCACATTACAAAAGACTTCATTGGAAACTTATCTTGCTGTCTATTTTACTCTGCTGTGAAATGCTTTCATTACGAGATTATGAATTTCTGGTCGGATAACTTTATAATTAATTCTAGGTTTTTAAAGGATAATTGTGCATGACGTATAAAACCTCTTTTCTGAGAGATCGACCTAAGTTGTTTTTGTATATTTGTCTGGTATGACAACTCTGCATTCCTTTCACACGGAAAGGATAGTTTCTGGCCATGGGTTAACTTTTTTTCAAAATAACAATGGCTACTTTATTCAATTTCAAACCCACGTATTTCAAGGCCATATCATAGCTCAGGTTGGTTAATATCACACAAACTGAGGATTTATGGGCCATATCATTGCTAAAACCCTGAGGTTTTAGACCTGTGCATGTCAAGGAAGTATCTTGAATTCACAAAGGGTTTTTGTTTAGTCCAAGTCAACAACTTGAACGCTCTTTTTAACATTATGTTGAGCTTACAATTATAGAAGGTGACAAAATCAGTTTCGAACCATTGATGTTTGAATGTATATGTTATGTGGTTGTGGCATAAGTTATACCCATCATGCACTCACTGTTTGTTTAAAGGAGATATTTGATGGATTATAGTTCATGTGTTATGTTTCGAGGGAAAATGGAAAAATTATTCAACAAAAACTAGACTTGACCGATTACACTACACTTTTGTTGGAAGGTTACATAATTTTTATTTAGCAAATATTTTGATGTAAACTTATTTGATAGTTATTTAACACCATGATATATAAATTGTGGTGTTACATGTGGGTTGCTTATCATTAATATGGCTTCTTGAGTTAAGTTGAAGAGATCTAATCATTGGAATAAAGATGCAACTGATTGTTGAGAATCATAATGTTTTGTTTATGCACACATGACCAACCACCCTCATACTATCACTTTACATGAATTATTCCTTGATTCCCAGGAACATATATCATTTTAAAATTTTCATTTGTTTTTCCTCTTGTTGTATGAAATTAAATGTTTTCTCCATCAGTTTGATATTGATATTTGACAACAGAGGTATATTTTGATCAATAAAATTTATGGTCAAGGGAAAAAGTTGGAAAAATATATTCCATGGTGATTATGTTTGATGGAATCTATTTTTTGTTGTTCAGGGTCAATTCCCACATACTCTCATTTTTCATAAATTACTCCTAGTTCGCAAATTCCATTTTCATTTTAGTTCAAATTTCTTTCCCCTGATACATAAGCAATTTCTTTGACAGTGAAAACTTAGCAGTGGTGGATAAAAGTTTGACATGACATGCATGAAGTGATTGTTGGTAGACTTTTGGACTTTGTAGTATGGTTGATGATGGATGTGTTATTGTTTTGGACATGTGTCATTATTCTCCTTTCCATTATTTCACTTTTCATACATTACAAGCCCCCTCATATTCCTAAATCACATTGAAATTCACATGTTCTTAAATAATAATCAATTAAATGTGGTGATCGAGTGTTCCAAAGTAGGAATCAAAGTTTGGTTATCCCTCCCTGTATATCCTTGGTTGTATTCATGATTGCTTGTCGTCAAGTTGAAGCTATTTCTGAACTATGTTTATGCAAATGGTATTTGATGTTTCACTTGATATTGAATACATATTATAACTTAACCTTGTACTTATAGATGATATTATTCAATAGGGAAACCATGGAAGAAGAAACAAAGGCAGGGGAAGAAGGCCAAATGATTTTTGGCAAGGGGGAATCAAAATACTTCATTTTCCCGTTCACTTTGACACTGATTCTGAAGAGTTTAATAAACTCTTGCAGATAAGATTCATAAATCTAGCTGGGAAAAGATCCTTTCAAAATCATCTTGCACCTCGAAGACCACCTTTACAACCCCATCCTATCATTTATGGTATACTTGTACAACCACTTGTGTCCCTACCTCCCGATATACTAGCCAACGATGGTTGGAATGATGTTGTTAATCCTCCTCAAGGTCAAGATGATGGATGACCCACAGTCTCATTGCCATTACATCCTCCTCCACTTACATGATCTACCCAACATATTGAGTCAATAACTTCTCATTCTCATTCAACTCAACCACTAAAAAAGCTAAAATCCCAAGTCCAAGAATTAGAGCCTAGCAAAGGCAAACTCTCTGCCCATTCTGTTGAGTCTGAACAATATGTAACATCCTCACACTCATACACTTCTCACTCCCAACACCTAAAACTTGAGGATAAACATATCTCTTTTGGACATATGCATCCAGAGGAACCAACAACAAAAGGTAAAATATCTATCCATGCAGATTCAGAGGTCCCCAAGGTAACCAAGTCTTAAGGAAGTGGACAGAGACAAACTGCCTCACACAAGAAATATAATTTTTTATTTCATGGATAGATAAATAAAGTATATCCCAACAATGATACCATCATAAAATAACATGATATTTTTCAATAGGGAAACCATGGAAGAGGAAACAAAGGCAGGGGAAGAAGGCCAAATGATTTTTAGCAAGGGGGAATCAAAATACTTCATTTTCCCGTTCACTTTGACACTGATTCTGAAGAGTTTAATAAACTCTTGCAGAAAAGATTCATAAATCTAGCTGGGAAAAGATCCTTTCCAAATCATCCTGCACCTCGAAGACCACCTTTACAACCCCATCCTATCATTTATGGTATACTTGTACAACCACATGTGTCCCTACCTCCCGATATACTAGCCAACGATGGTTGGAATGATGTTGTTAATCCTCCTCAAGGTCAAGATGATGGATGGCCCACAGTCGCATTGCCATTACATCCTCCTCCACTTACACGATCTACCCAACATATTGAGTCAATAAATTCTCATTCTCATTCAACTCAACCACTAAAAAAGCTAAAATCCCAAGTCCAAAAATTAGAGCCTAGCAAAGGCAAACTCTCTGCCCATTCTGTTGAGTCTGAACAATATGTAACATCCTCACACTCATACACTTCTCACTCCCAACACCTAAAACTTGAGGACAAACATATCTCTTTTGGACATATGCATCCAGAGGAACCAACAACAAAAGGTAAAATATCTATCCATGCAGATTCAGAGGTCCCCAAGGTAACCAAGTCTTAAGGAAGTGGACAGAGACAAACTGCCTCACACAAGAAATATAATTTTTTATTTCATGGATAGATAAATAAAGTATATCCCAACAATGATACCATCATAAAATAACATGATATTTTTCAATAGGGAAACCATGGAAGAGGAAACAAAGGCAGGGGAAGAAGGCCAAATGATTTTTAGCAAGGGGGAATCAAAATACTTCATTTTCCCGTTCACTTTGACACTGATTCTGAAGAGTTTAATAAACTCTTGCAGAWAAGATTCATAAATCTAGCTGGGAAAAGATCCTTTCMAAATCATCYTGCACCTCGAAGACCACCTTTACAACCCCATCCTATCATTTATGGTATACTTGTACAACCACWTGTGTCCCTACCTCCCGATATACTAGCCAACGATGGTTGGAATGATGTTGTTAATCCTCCTCAAGGTCAAGATGATGGATGACCCACAGTCTCATTGCCATTACATCCTCCTCCACTTACATGATCTACCCAACATATTGAGTCAATAACTTCTCATTCTCATTCAACTCAACCACTAAAAAATCTAAAATCCCAAGTCCAAGAATTAGAGCCTAGCAAAGGCAAACTCTCTGCCCATTTTGTTGAGTCTGAACAATATGTAACATCCTCACACTCATACACTTATCACTCCCAACACCTAAAACTTGAGGATAAACATATCTCTTTTGGACATATGCATCCAGAGGAACCAACAACAAAAGGTAAAATATCTATCCATGCAGATTCAGAGGTCCCCAAGGTAACCAAGTCTTAAGGAAGTGGACAGAGACAAACTACCTCACATAAGAAATATAATTTTTTATTTCGTGGTGTTATTTTATGATGGTATCATTGTTGGGATATACTTTATTTATTTTTTGGACAAATTTTATTATTTTTGAATAATGCAGTATGTTTTGGGCAGATTTATGACTCACTATTTTTGGATATTTTACAACAGTATTTTGTGGGACAACAGATTGACATATTTATGTTTGATAAATATACTTGCATATATGTGGTATTTTGGGAGTCACAAGTGTGTGTTTGAGATATTTCATATGTTGATTGGTTAGGAAATGTGTTCACAATGATTTTTAATGACAATTATTTTTGGAGGAACAAGGGAATAATTTGAAAATTAAACAAAAGAGTTGTTAGAGGTCCCAAACTATTAGTTAATATTTATTATACCCTTGTCATTTATTATTATTAATATTTAATTATGAGTTTTCCCTACTTAGCTGAAAGTAGTTGAACTACTCAAACTACTTTTGGAAGAATAAAAAAAGAATTGAAGGGACAAGCAAAAGGAGAGAGATAGAGGAAAAAAATTATGATAAGGTTTTCTCTTGCTCCAAAGTGAGATTACATTACTACTTCATTCATTTCCGAAATACTTAAAAGTTAAGAAATTCTTGTTCATAACAGAGTCGTATTAGAGGTGGCAATAAGGACCAAGAAACATTGATTGTTGATATGCTTTATAAGGTTGATCATCTGTTTCTGATAGTCTATAAATTCTTATTGGATTTCTGAATTGAWTTTTCAGTGCTAATTAGGAATTTTGTGCAGAGTCAAGATAATGGAAAACCGTGGCTTGTTGATYCAGTTAATTTTTAGTCTTGGTTTTACTTAGAAGACACCAGTTGTCTCTGTGATGATGTAACCTTTGACTTCTAAGTATTTTTCTTGTCCTTACCCATTATGGGTATGAAAGAATGTATTTGGCAGTAACCCAAAATTGAATGAATAAAATCACTTGATGGTTTTGAGGTCTCATTTTGGATTATTTGTGTGATCTTATTTCATATTTTTCCGTTTTCATGATTTTTCATCAAATTGTTATATTTTCTGATATAAATATTTTATTTTTCTTTATCACAAGACAACATAAAAGAAAACATTGATCTCATAAACACATTTCTTGAAGATTAATTGATAATTTCGCAAAAGCACTATAAACATAGGGTAACAATATCGACTATCTTGCCTTAGCCTATCAAGATTCGAAAATGTTGGTATTAGGATAGCCATTCATTTTCATCAACAAGATGGTTGGGTAGATTTGGTTAAACTAGCTAGCTAGACAACGTAGATTTGACAGAGTCAATTCTAACCACTGGTGGTTATATGTGGATAAGAACATCTCGATTCCAAGGAAGTTGGTTAGATCTTGAGACTATAAATAAAGGACTCAATGCGTCATTATCCATATGCGAATCACGGTGAACATGTATTCAATAATGCATTGTGACGTTCTGATCACAATGTGTTGTGCCTAAATGTTGAAATGATGTCTTTAGACAACTGATCTTCTGTGAAGTTTATTTCTCTTTGTTTATTGTGCAGATTCTATTACTGTTCCACACAAGGTTACACCTACTCACCAACATGGTATCATAATGACTGGTTTAGACCTCACCTATTGTCTGCAAATATAGTTGAGTTGAATTTGTTTGTGATTGACTCTGGGCTAGTGATTTTTCAACTATAACACGTGGATTGGATCAGATCTGTTAGATATCAAAGATGATTTCCAAGATTGATCTGGTTGTTCTAAATGGACTAAACTATGTTATATGGGCATCAAATATGGAAACCTTGCTAAAAAGTAAGGGACTTTGGCAGTATACCAAGATTGTGATTTCAGACCCAATGAATGACTAGGAAACGTTTATCGTCGATGAAAAGAAGTATGATGTCGTAGGGGTCATCATTACCTATATCTCTCATGAGATCCAACTCCATACCGGTGGAATCAGATGATCTCATCAAGTCTGGAAAAAGATGAAATATTTGTTTGATAAAGTCGATGAAATCCAAGTTATGCAGTTAGAAAAAGAGTTGATATCTCTTGATCGTCATTCCTTCGACGGAATTGAGGACTACTTAGCATGTGTGAAAGAGATGTAGTTGAAATTAGATGAATGTGGGAAGATTTTTCAGAAGAAATATGGACAACTCATCGATTTGGTCCTGATGAATTTGAGAACACTATTTGATGTGTTATGTTCCATGTTTCAGAAAAATTGACAAGAACACAAAGAATATGGTAAGGATTATACCTTTGACGTTTTCTATGGCTTACTAATTAATGATCAACATAGATTTCCCTATGAAGGGAAGATTGGTGGAAAGAATCGGTCTCACTTTCTCAAGAGAAAGGGAAAGATGAATTACAAGGAAATAAGACACCCTAAAGTTCCTATACACAGACTAGAATACCTCGACTAAAAAACTAAGATGCAGATTGATGAGTTGACATCGACCCTAAATAATAGAAAGAAGAAAAAATTTCTTTACTGTGGAAATACTGGACATATTGAGAAGGAATTTTGGAAGAAGGACTCCGACCTAAAGGAGAAAGTCAATCAACTTGCAAGAGACGTGTCAACTGTTCATCGACCTATTGATAATTTCACCTTCCAAGTTGAAACTTCTCAATCACTTCTTTCTCATATCGTGCAAAATGAATGGGTAGTCGATTCTATGTGGACTCATCATATAACCAAGGATGCTTCCTTGTTCACATCCTTGGATAAAGCTATCGAGTGGAATATCTATGTGGTTGATGACTTCTCCCTTGACATTGTTGGTCGTGGCGATGTTCCTTTTCGACATGGGAAAATTTTCGGCGTATATCATGTTCCCAACTTGAGCACAAATTTGTTATTAGTATCTTAGATGACATACATGGAAGATTGTGGATTTTTGGTTTGTTATCGCACGGATTTTATGTTGGGAAAATCCCGAACTAATCCAAAAATGTGAGACAACTTATAGGAGTAGCTACCCAATGTCACCTTAGATATATAATCCCCTTGCTTTAGTGATGATAAGTCACCACAAGGGGGAAATCTCGATGAACCTAGGGGGATTGAGATGGAAAGGAGTGATGGTAAGTGAAACCCCTATAGGTTGATTTTGTAAGTGGAAAGAGGCTTGGAAAAGAGTCTTGTCGATGAGGGGAGGTTGTCAAAGTGTAGTGTACTTGCAAGAGAATGTTGAATATGCTTGAGACAAGACAATTTATCGAAATACAAGCCAACTAATCGAAGGGACAAACAACTGAAGATTTCTGTCYTAAATTGCAGMAGTAAACAAATATGTATATCAACAATAGAATGAGTTACTAACTTCATAAATAACCATCAAAAGCATMAGATATTTATTGGATGATCAAGCACTAAACAAGTAGATAATATTCCAATACTTAAGTAAAAACTTTGATGGTAAGATAGGGCTAGTAAATGAAGTTATAAAAAAAGTACAAAGGCATCCCTATGGCTGTAGAAAACAGTTGCTACAACAAMAATATCTATCCACCAAAATTAGCAAACAATCCACCCAAAAGATAGCCAATGTTAAGTAGAATTAGTATGGCAGCTTGTAAGAAAATTTCAATGGTAGATTAGTGAGTTAAAAGAGAGTTTAAGAGTGTTTTGTTGCAGACCTAATGGCTGTAGCATTTAATTAATTGTATCAAGAGAATCACAAGGCCAATCTAGACGTCCTAGTGGCTCAAGCAAGCTTATAACAAGTAAAATTTATTCCAATTTGAACAAATGCAATATCTCCAAAAATCACGTATTTCAATGCAATGATTTTATTTCTCCAATGCAAGTAGATAAGATCCTAGTCTATTAAGTTATGGAGCATTGGATGTAAGACTTATATTTACTACTTATTTATGGGTGTAAGCCATTTTAATCCCTAGAGTAAGCAAATCCAACAAGGTAAATCTAAGAGGGTGTAATCCCTTTTACTCCTCCTAGCAACCTTGAAAAAATGACTTATCCAACAACAATTATGATAGAATTGGTGGAGGGTGTAAGTCATTTTACTCCTCCAAGGGTTATAACAAGAATAAATATGAAACAAGAAGAAATGACCAACAATATTTATAAATTCCTTACCAATTCCAATAGAAAACATGCAAAACCCTTCTCAACCAAGAATATTCCATCACATGCAAAATACAAGCCTCCAAGAAGGTATCACACCACTTTATCTCCACAATAGACAAGATACGCATCCACAAAATCTGCACAAGAGAGAGACATAGACCAAATTCCAAAAAAGGGTGCAAATTTCAGCCAAGTATGTAATTCTGAAGTGAGAGAGTTATGATAAAATGAAATGTCTTAGGTCTGTTTTTATAGGAGGCCTTTAAAATTAGGTTTTCCACATACAATTAAAGTAAAAAAAAATTAGGGAGGCCGACCTCATCTAATTTCTCCTTTACAATTCAAATTTAATTTTACATAAGAAACAAAACCATAAAGATGACGACATACCCCCTAGGGGTGACATTTTTGCACATAGAGCAAGTCGTTGATAAATGCGAGGGAGTATTTGGGCCTCTGAATGCCATGTATTCCATGATATAATTTTATTCCTAATAAAAACATGCCACCTCTTCATCAAGTCATCACCACCATCATCAAACCCCGCCCCCCAATGTGATGTCAAGCCCTAAAAGGTGACATTTTAACCTTCCAAGGTCAAACATTGGGCTAAGGGGGGATAGTTATCATCATCCAAGATGCCTTCTCATGCCTCCAAAGGAAATGTTCATCATCGATCTGATCCCAAGGTTTGGGTCATAGAATCCAACTTGTGGGCTTCATACCCCAACGAAGGCCCAAGCTAGGCTTGTTCCTCCACAAACGTCCATCAAACAAGGTCCTGCAAAGACAAGTGAATTTTCCCTCCAAGGGCCTCAATTCAAACGTATCATGCCAAGTGAAATCACAATTAATACAAGAGCCACCTAAACATGTGCATCAAATCCTCCCTTTCAAATTAAACAAGTGCTCAAAGACCCTATGCAATTGGTCAAGTTTAGATATAGGAGGGGTGTCACAATATCCTATTGGGTGAACCAATTCCTCAAGTAGGGGATGCTCCCAAGGATGATCCTCTCTAGGTCATGTAATGGATATGAGGTGGAAGGGGTTAGAATTCTAGTCTTAGGGATTCATGGCATACAAGGGCTCGCATTATCTCATCTATGGGTGCCTTTGTAGAGGGTGTCCCTTCATTTGTGATGCATGATTTTTCCAAGCCCTTATTTTCCATTTATTTATTAGAATGTTTCCAAGTTGAAGATAAGGTGGGACTTCTACCTAAGCATGGAAAAAATTTCCCACCTTAACTCTACCTTGATCACATGGTGCTTCCCCAAGTTGAAGACAATGTGTGGGACTTCTACCTAAGAATGAAAAGCATTTCCCACACACGCTCTACCTTGGTTGGCCTTTTGATTAATTATTTATCATATGGGTCCCTTATTTTTTTGCGAGAAACATTTCATTGTTATCGAGATCCCTAGGTGAGAATATGGAGGGTTTATGATTGAATTTTATCTTGCTACAAGTCTCTGGGCCTTCAACCCCTTCTTCGCATGAAATGAGGTACAATCCCTTCTTGGGTCAATGTGGCCTGAAAACCTAAAATATTGGGACATGGAGGGGAAGAAGTGATGTAAAATGGTAAGGATGGACTGGGGCGGTACGATGACCCTTTATGAAGACCCCTAATCACAACCCTTTCCCTAAGGGTGGCCACTTACTAGGGAACCATGACACTCACCAATGTGAAACAAGACCAAAATCATAATGTCCAAGCATACGTTCTATACTTAAGAGAAGCTTTAATGCAACATATTCAAATGCCTCAAGTATTAAGGTGATACTTACCACAATACCTGAATTGTACCTCATGGAACAAGACCAACTGTCTTGCAGAAGCAAGTTGATGTGGTGAATGCCATCATGATGAATCAAAGAATTATGGTCATGGAGCGGGTCTCTATCTATGTATGTGGACACTGTCAGTCAATCCATCTTTCAGTACTCCATGTCTGCAACCTGAGGGACTTAAGTCATAATCTCCCTAGTTATCTCTAGAAATGGGAGATACCATGGCCAAATTATTTCTTTGTTAAGGATATGAAGAATGGTAAGTTGATTATCACCGAAGGTTTTCTCAACTCGAAGGAATACCTATACAAGTTTTGTGACCTTCTTCGACAAGATCCTGAACCAATTTCTCTTGTTTCTCACACTGATGAACGAATTCGAATTTGACATGAATTATTTAAACACCTCAATTATCAAAGTATGAAGTCGATGTCCACACAGAACATGGTTACAAGTTTACATAAAGTTCTTCTACTTGATGGAGTCTGTAGAGGATGTGTGTTGGGAAAGCATCATCAAGTACCTTTTGAATTTGGAAAAGCATGGTGAGCACAAAACCTACTAGAACTAGTACACAATGATCTTTGTTGTATCAATCAACCTTCCTCAGTAGGTGCAAAGTATGTCTTAACCTTTATTGAAAATCTCTCTCAATTCACTTGGGTCTATTTCTTAAAAAATAAGAGTCATGTCTTTGAAAAGTTCAAAGAATTTCGAGCATTTGCTGAAACAAAATACGATTGACCTATCAAGTGCTTGAGATCTGACAATTGTGGAAAGTATGTAAATTGACCATTTGAAGAATACCTTACTCACTTTAGTATCGCTTGGAAGTAGTCGGTTCTTCATACTTCTCAACATAAACAATTTTAGGGGCTATATATCGCCCATGGGATATTTTTCCATTCTTTTTCCCCAAAAAAAATTCATCAATTTCCATTTTTTCTAAAAATGATTCACCCAAATTTTATAGAATAATTTTTTGTACCTTAGAAATAGCCCAAAATTTATTAAAACTATATAAAATAATTAGAATTTTGAATATTTTTACAAAAATATTGCCAAACATTTTATAGTTTGAATATTAAGGACTAGTAATCTTCACCAAGGTTTCTACAGTTTGAGATAAATATCCATYCTTAAAATCATCTATGCTCCTCAATAGAGTGRTGTTGTTGAACACAAAAACTAGACATTGGTTGAAATGGCTTGTTGTCTTTTACAAGCCAAAGATCTGCCTRCTTGTTTTTGGGCTAAAKATATCTACTGTGAAAACTATCTATTGAATCACATTCTAACTCGAGTTGTCAATGTTGAATCCAATCTAAATATGGTGCAGAAAGAAACCCTCAGCTGGTCACCTACATGTCTTCAGTTGTGTTCCTTGGGTTCATATTCCAAATGAYTATAGGAAAAAACTAGATGCAAAGAGTCATGCTTGTATCATGATGGGATACTCTGAATATTCTAAATCCTATCGACTGTTTGACCTTGTTAGACGTCATATTGTTATCAAAATAAATATGTTTTTTAATGAGAAGTATTCTGGCATTAATTTGTTGCATGATTCTCCCAGTTTATTACAGGATGGTCCCTTCGATATTATTGATAAAATCAGATCATTTGTTCCTTTTTACATCATTTGGATCGGGTAGTTGAACTTTACTCCTATTTCAACTGGGTTGTCGACCATTGTTTCTAAATCGACTGGACATTCAATCTCTGCTTTGAATGGTCCTTCGTATTATTTGACTAAAACTCTTCCTTCTGCAGCCGATATTAGTTCACCATTTTCCTACCTACCCTGATGGGATGCTAAGACAATTGAAGTTGCTAGTCTTAAAGTCAATGGTATCTCTTTAGGATGACAAAACCGTAGTTAGAAGGAACAAGTTAGTGTCACTTTTATGACTCTTATTCTTGAAACTTTTGATCTTGTTTCTTACTCATATTCACAAGGCCAACCTGAATGGGAGTAAGCTATGTAGGCTGAAATAAATTCTCTTTTGAAGAATCATACTTGGGATTTAGTTCCTCGACCTTAAGGGAATAACATTGTGAAATTGTGATGGGTCTATAAGACCAAATTTACCTCTGAAGGTGTT
>JASDQU010261595.1:7310-22258 GCA_032191745.1 Picea mariana
GGAGTTGACAGCTACTGTGACAGTTCATTTATCAAAAATTTTATAGTCATATGATTTACAGACTCCCAGCCATCGTGATTACCTTTTTCTGTCCTTACTGCGTGATTACCCTGTGCCAGCCAGACTTAGACTACGTTATTACCAAGGTGAGACAGCGTGTGTAAGAATTTTCTTGAATGCCCTTGGATGGCGTTTCCTCGGTACTCTAAGCCTGTTTGATAATGAATAAATTTTCAACCTAAGCGTTTTACCCTCTACTCGTCCAGTGTGTTGATGTTAGTTATTCTCAGATAAAACAATTATTTTTTTAAAGCTGAGCTTTTAGATAAAAGAAATTTCAATTAACCCAGGAGACGGGGCTCGATTCATGGAATTTGAAAATCAGCAGGCAGGAGTACACGTTATGAGCCATTGCTCAAGAATTAATTCATTGTGGTATGTTTGCTTCACTTTAATGAGGCGTTATTATACACAGCGTGAGCCTGTAGCGATTTGATAAAACAATTATTTTTGAAACTTAGCATTTAAGATAAGTGAGTTCAATGACTGTTTTGGTGGCTGGAACGGCCGTTTCCACTAATTGAAATGCGTTGAGATGCTAAACGCTAGACCTGTTTGTCTTCTCCTTTACGTCTAGGGGTTACAACAATCCGTTTCCTGGATTATGATGTAAAAGGTATGAATTTCCTGGTTCGTATATATGGAGAACACCTAGTCTTTTGGCTCGCCGAGGTCTTATTAAGATCCTCATTTTTCTGTTGCATATATCGGTGAAAGTGACTCAACATTTGAACTCTAATGATCACTTGAAACACGCCTAAAATCAGATTCCTTGGAAAAGTGACTCTTAATCTTTTAGCTCGGCGAGAGGAAAGAAACTGAAGTTATTAACACATATATAATATTCTTTGGAATGATAAGTAGGGGTTTAAATAATAGAGAATAGAGTGAGTAGGGTACTGCAACGTCCTTATTATTTATGAATATCTGATTAACGGCCTCCTTAATATCCTAATGCCTTACCAGTGGCCTTGCATAAAAATGTCGGTTAGGGTTAGCAGCTTTATGCTCGATGCCTCGTTCCCAGTTTGTATTCTTGGGATGCTCGCTTTCTATTTTGGTAGGCTTGCCGTGATTCTGGCTGGCGCGCACACCGCCAGATCCTCGCTGCCAAGTTTTAATTTGATGGCATAGGGGCTGGGTTGCTTATTGTCACCGTTAGGGTTGCTTGGAATGACAAGTCAAGCCTTGTTTAATGTAGTAACCAGATTACGAGGCTACCAAGTGGAACTGCCTTTTTCACGTTCTCGTACCTTTAGGTATCTTAGTTTCCTTATGTAGTCATGTTACTTAGTTTCCCTACCTGGTAAGAATATTTTAGTTTTTATTTAACAATGTTATTTTAGCCACTTGCCTAGCAATGTTACCTTAGTTTCTTTACGTAAGGATAGTTAGTTGATTTAATAATGTTATTTTAGTCTCTTGTCTAGTATTGTTACCTTAGTGCCTTTACCTAGTAAGGATATTTAGTTTTATTAATAATGTTACTTTAGTTTCTATTTAGTAATATGATTTCAGCTCTGTAAAGTGTAATGCCTCCTTTCCACTTTTCCTTTATATAAGGTGAGGTATGGTATAGTAATGCAATTTAGTTTTAGTTAATGTGATATTTGGTTTCTTTATTAGTAAGGTTAATGTTTATTGTTTAATTGCATTATAATTTAATGGAATGTTAATGCTGATTGAAATTTGATGTCAAGTAAATGTTAAATCGCAATATCAATACTATGTGCTGGAAAGGTTAACCCTAGTTGAATTACAATGTTAGGTGATGGCCTAAATCGCCCTGTTCATATTAGTAATGGAATGTAAATGTTAGTTGTTAATTGCAATATTAATAGTATTAATTGAAATCTTATGTGGGTTGAATTGCAATGATAGGAATAGTTAMTRCAATAGWATCACTATTARTTGAAYGTTATCGTTGGAAGGATGGCATGATAAGTAATAGTTTAGATGCAATCGTAATGTTAATAAGTAAATGTTAAGGTTGGTAGAATTGCAATGACAATTAATTGTGTAATCGCAATAGTAATATTACTAATGGAATGTTGTTATTTGTTAAATGAATGTTAGGTTCGCAATGTTATTATTGGCTTCATTTGTAGCGTTAATGTTAATGAATGGTATTGCAATGCTATCATTTGTTAGGTTATGGGGAAGTATGGAAATATTGGTTAATGAGCAACGTTGGGGCTTGGTTACATTGCAGGGATAATGTTGTTAATTTACAATGCTAAGGATAAATGCTTCGCTGCAATATTAATACTTGCTTAGTTGCCATGGTAACACTAGTTGAATTGCAAGATTAACAATTGTTTTAATTAGCATGTTAATAATGAGGCCAACCGCAATGTTAATAATTGTTTGCTAGAATGATCATGATGGAGTTTAAATTGCAAGGATAATCTTCGTTTAAATTTAAGTGATGATGACATGTCTAATTTGCTTTGCTATGGGGGTTAGGTTATTAGAATGTCTGGTAATAGACGGGTAGGAAGGGAAAGTGAATGAAGAGAATGTAACATCGGGGTTTACCATTAGGGTGTGGATGTCGTTGCTCTTTATGGCCATTAGTAGAAAAATGCGATGCGTCGTGCTTATTGTTGTCCTTGGTCCTGTAAGTACTTGGTGGTTTTTCTTGTGTAGTCTGTCGTGTCAGGCGGGATATAGACTCCTCTTGCGGCTTAGTACGTATGTCTGTGTGTAATCCGGTGGAAGGAATCCAGTGCTGTATCAAGAGTCTCGGGCTGTTTAAAGGCACAGTTCCACTCTTGCGACACATTCTGAGCCGTATCAGTAGTCACGGGTTGTTTAAAGGCACAGTTCCACTACTGCGACTCTACTGACGGATTCTTTCATTCTGTGACAGTACTGTGCCTAACCCCTGGTGTCCGTCTCTGCCTACAGCCTTTAGTTGCCGGCCTCCTGTTAGGGGGCGTTGCTTCTTGTTGTCGCTATGATATGTCGGGTCGTCTTGATTGTGTTCGTCTTACTTGCGTCCTGTTGGTTTGAGTGTTGACGTAGAGTCGAGGGGGTTGTTTCTTCTGCACACGCGCACACACTTTAACAAAAAAAAAATTCACCAGTTGACTGGGTAGATGTCCTTAGCTAGGAGGGTCCTTACAAACAACTCAATTATTTCTAAAGATAGAATGATATGTATCTAGATCTAGAACTACAAGTAAACTATGCTCAACTGCATACAAATTTACTAACTATAACACATACCAATCCGACGTTCGGTTCATCATTCTGAATGAACACCTTCCAACTATTACAAATTTTTTTTGCATACTCCTTAATATCTTCTACTGACATGGTATCTATCTCCTCATCTATTTTGTAAACAAAATTGGCTTCTGCTCTCTAACGGTTCAAACCAACATCAACACCATAAAAAATCGATTCCAAATTTTTCCCGATTTCATTTCTACCCTCCTTTCCAACCTCTGATGTAGCTCGCAACTCTGAATGTGAGGCAAATGACCCTGTTGGATGATATATTAAAGGTCATGGAGGCCTATGTAATGTTGAATTTCGATATGCCCCTTTTCGATAATATGTCCGTACTTTACCATCCCCATAATAATTGGATGGTAGGATGGTATAATTAGGGTGCATTTCCATGAAAAAATATGGATAAAAGTGTTTATAAAAGTAATTTGGAACTTCATCATTCTACGACAACTTCCCATATGATGCCAAAAATCTATTATAAATATGTCCTGCTATGTTGGGATGCTTAAAATATGGCACCTTCAACATCTTTCCCTTTGGCCCCTCTTTGAAATTGAACATAGAAATTACATCTCATTTTGAAACTCTACATTTTACTACGTCCTATTTATCAGGGCCAGTCACCTTCGAATTTCATCTCCTCATCAAATCGATAAAACTATCAGTTTTTGGCCCCATCTTTTGATATGCATCCATAAATTTCTGCAATGAATGCAAAACAATCTCCAAGGTTTCCTTCCTCTCTCGAGGGAGATCCAAGATCCTAAAATCATTTTCTAGTATTCTTTTAACCCCTGAGCATCGCTCAATGGTCATTGCTTTAGTAATTCCTTCCCAAGGTAGCTCACCACCAACATCTAAGGGATAGGTGGACATAGGTGTGTAATCTTTTGTTTCTGGATAACGCCCCATGAATCCACCTTCACCCTCTTCACCAAAATTGGAATCTTCATGATACCCACTCCCTCTTTTATTATCTTCCCTCGCATTAAACTCATCGTCTACACATACACATTTGAAAGTAATTACAACATTTAACAAAAAACATAATTTAACATAAACAAATAAAAAATAAACACACACACACACACACACACACACANCCAAACATATTTTATTGCCGTGATGTATTCCCTACATTCTTCGGTGTTGGAGTATTAGTGTGCAACCTATCTAACAAAGATGCATCCATAGCACTAGTTTGAGCTCATTATTGAGATGATCTCTTCACAGATTCATTTGATAATCTCTTCCTCTGAATAGATTATTGTTGGTCACTTAGAGTCTCAGTCAAAGAAGGGGATCCTCTTCTTCCTTCATTGGATATCCTAGAGCACTTGCGAGGAATTTTTGGAGACTCTTGTATCGACATCTCGCCTCGATATATATCCTTTGAAAATTCATGAATATGAAAGTTCATAAGTTATAGAAACATAAAATAGAAATATTAAATTTATATAGAAACTTAAAGGATTTTAAGCATTTATAACAACTTCAAAGAATCAAAGACATATATTGAAAAAACTAGAACAACTATATTTTTTACTATGATGCTATATATAATGAACACACAAATATTTAAATATAAAAAAATGTAACATGTAGAAGATAATCTATATCTGTGTAAATTGTAAAGGTAATTTTTAAGATAATCTATGTGTAACATGTTAAAATTTAAGGGCAAAAAATATAGCTAGCTAAAAAAGAAATATTTATTTTAATTTCTAAACATTAGCTACTTGTATGTTACAATCAACAAGACATTAAAACTTTTGATCCATAATCTAGTAGCCTAAAAATAATCATTGACAAAACATTTTCTTAAAAATAAAACAAGAATTTTTTTTACCTAATATGTTGTTGCTATCCTCTTAGATATATGCTTAGAAAAGCTTTCAAGGGATCATTGATCAAACCCTCAGGGCATACCTCATCATGACACTTGGAACAAATTTCCAGGAAGAAATTTTAGGGTAAAATATCAAAATACTAACAAACAACATACATAGGTGGCACCAACAATAGAAGAGGACAATGAAAACATACATAGGGTGGAATTAGCAAGGAGATGAGGAGGGTGACACCAAAAAAAAAATGAGGAGGGAAACACTAGCAAGGAAAACCAGAATCCCCAAACAACAACCAAGAAGAGATCTATGACAAGATGGAAAAGACCCTTAGGGGTCAACGACAACAAGAGGTTGGAAAGGTAATCCCACGGTGGATTAATACACTGAGAAGAACTATCCCAGAGGGGTTGCAACCACTCAATTAAATAATTAAATAATTTTAAAAACAATATTTTATAACATACAATATTAATTGTTAAATAATAAAAATTAATAAGAAAAAACAAGTAAAGGAGAGAGGATCCAAAGTCAAGGTGGATAACTTTCTTTAGGAAGAAGAAAAGAACAAAATAAATAATCCACAAAATAATTAAGGGGGGCGTAACTCAAGCAAGTGTGGTTTCAAGACAAAGTCAACAATTAAATTCTTCCAAAGTTAAGGAGGATAACTTTCATTAGGTAGAAGCAAATAACAAAACCAAAAACCCACAAAACAAATAAGGGGGGCATAACTCAATCAAGGGTGATTTCAAGACAAAGTCAACAATTAAGTTCTTCTTTAATGGAAGAATGTCCACATGATTCTCATGATATTTACTTATAAGATTTTATCTTCCCAACATACGAGGAAGATCATTGATATGATCATGCCCTTATTAACTACTCCTAGGTCTCATGGACCATCCTAGGAGAGAAGAGGGTCACACATTATCTTGGCTTGGTACTTAACCAAGAAACAAAATAAACCAAAAACCAAAAACCCACACAACAATTAACTATATGAGTGGTTTCTAGATTTTTCACAAAAGAATACATATAAAACTAAAAGTAAGAGAATCATTTTGAAGTCATTCAATTAATTAATACATGATCTTACACGTATTTGGGCATGTCCCTGTACATGGACAGGGCTGAATTCGGCCCTGTCAACCTTCTGAAACACAAACTGTAAATAACTAAAAAAATATTTAACTGGGAAAGGGATATATTTACCTGAACCAGCGGTAACAAAATCAAGCCTTCCCCTGTACATGGACAGGACCGAATTCAGGCATGTCCCTGTACAGGGATAGGCCAGAATTTGGCATTGTCCATGTACAGGGAAAGGCCTGAATTCCACCCTATCCATGTACAAGAAGAGGCCTGAATTCAACCCTGTCTCTGTACATGGATAGGGTCAAATTCAAGCCTGTCCCTATACATGTATAGGGGAAAATTTGGGCTTGTACCTGTACATGGATAGGCCCAAATTCATCCATGTCCATGTATAGGGACAGACCCAATTTCATTAAAGTATTGATGAAATATTAAAACATAAAATGAAATAGTCTAACAATATTTGTTTATCGAGTTTTCTAATGGTGCTAGTTGATCCAATATGGTAGTAGACTCATGTATATCATATCCATGGTAGTTGGTGGATCCTATGTTTAAAATAAAAAGAAACATCAATCCTAGTCAAATTAAAGAATCCTATTTTAATATGTAGAATCAAATCACTTGAATCTTTTTTTTTCGCAAAAATAAAATAAATTAGTTTAATATGAGGGTTTTGTTCATTGTAATTAACAATAGTGATGTATAAGTTTAAGGTAAAAGTGGAAATTAAATTTATGGATAGGGAAGAATTCGGCCATGTCCCTGTATAGTGACATGCCCAAATTCGGGCCTATCCCTGTACATGGACAGGGAAAAATTGGGACTTCCCTAGGGTAAATCTAAGTCCAAGTTTAAAAGGTTTATTAAAGTATTCAAGGACTCAAGTTAAATTTGATTTGCAATATGGTTTATGTGCATCCAATGAGGTATCTTTCATATTAGAAATGAGGCACAAGTCTAATGTAGGATAGGTATGATTGATATACTTAGACTTGTATCATATTTGAATTTATGTGATGTGTGAAGTAATTTACTTGCAAATTTGCAAGGAAATAATGAAGTTTAAGAAAAATGAAAGTATGGAATTAAAATTTAAATGCTCAAATACAATCTGAAATATAATTTTCTTACATCAAATATGAGTGAAAAGTGTAGAAATTTATAAAGGAAATCAAGAGAATTTATTCTAGAATGCAATGTCTATGAAATGAGCTTAAATTAAGATCTGTAAAAAAAAAATTCAGACTCAAACGTTATCTAGAAATGTAAATTTTTTACTTATATTCAGTGATATCAATTCATAAAATGTAAAATAGAAATCAAAATCAATTTCCAAAGTACAAAAAAACTAAGTAAATGAGTCTACTTGGATTGGAAAATGGTGTTTTATAGACTCAAAACAAATCTAGAAATGAAATTTTCTACACTAAACTAATTTCTCAAAATTGCAATGAGTTTAAAACAAAAATAAAAATGAATTCTAGAATGCTTAAAACTAAGTTTTTCCTACTTAAGATGCAAGTTGAAATTCTTGGGCCAAAGGTCTATGCTAAAAAATATATTTCTAAATTAATTGAACGCTGAAAATGCATAAAATTACAAACAAAAATCTAAATTTTAATTTCCAACATGCATAAAATTTAATTTAATCTAGTGTATGAACAAAATTGAGGGTCCTAGATCACTATGCAAAGTTGCCCTGTCAACCTACTTAAGGTAATCAGTTTTAAACTGTACACTTTTAAATGTAAGTACGGAAGAAACAAGGCAATCTAGTTTTAAACTTTATACTTACATTCTATTCAATAAATATGTATATCTCATAAAGAAGTGAGGTAGAAGAAAATCCTATACATATGAAACTATATGTAAAGAAGTGAGGCAGAAGCAAAACCTATACCTCCTAGGTTGACAGGGTCGAATATGACCCTGTCCATGTACAGGGACATGCACAAATTCGGGCTTGTCCCTATACATGGACAGTTCTCTTTCAATGTTTTTGTTATGTAATTTGTAGTTTGTCCTTTAATTCTAGTCCATGAGGGTTGTTGGAAAAATATAACTGATAATATTAAAAATTGATAGCAAAGAGAGTACATATCAACTAAAAGAAAAATATACAAGGGAAAATTATGCATTATGTAATTACAATATATGTACTTTATGAAACTATTAGTAAAAATAAAAATATGTAAATGAAACATTGTTATATACAAGGAAAATTTATGTGTCATGTAAATGCAATCTATATACCTATGAAACTATTAGCAGAAAGAAAAAAAAAATTAAAGGAAAATTTGTTATATAATTGTAAATCATCTACGATGAGATTTGTACATTAAAAATTTTCATAGATTCAACTTATAAACTATCATTGAGGTACCATGTCTACAATTATTTTTTTATTTACAGAATCATATGTCTATTTCAATGTTTAAATAGACCAATTCTTATGGAATCGAATTGTCTTATGTCAAACTTTGAATATTTTATATATTTTTCACTATGTCAAGATTTTGTCATGGTCTTTTAAGTTGTTTTTTAGTCCAAGACTGAGCTTGATTCAAATAGAGAGATTTCTATTAAATGTTCAACTCCCATGCAACACAACCTACTAAATAACACTACCAAGATCTCCATCAGTAAATGAATAGGATTATAAAGGACATTATATATATACCCTAACCATATCAAGAAATAAGATGGTTCATGAGCTAGGATGATTTTAAGGATGGAAATTTAATTTAAAATGTAGAAACCTTGGCAAATCTTACTAATCTTTCATATGCCAACTATAAAATGTTTGGCGATATTTTTGTAAAATTATTCAAATGTCTAAGGATTTTATATAGTTTGTATAAAATTTTGGCAATTTTTAAAGTAAAATAATTTTATCCTTTAGAATTTGGGCGAATCATTTTTAGAATAGCGAATATTATTTTGGGAAAAACCATGGAAAATTAGTCCACGAGTGAAATTTATCCCCTAAAATCATTCGTGCTCATGAGTTATGCATGCCTCCACATGTCACATGGTTTGATATTTCCTATGGGTTATATTAATGTTATCATCACATTATGATAGGGGTTTCAACATCTCATGAATAGAGGTAATTGCAATTAAGATAGAGGAGCATTCTATCTTTTTCTACTAAGCTTATTATTGTTTCCACACCGTACGTGGGTGTGGCTATAAATATAAGAAGCATTTCACAAAAAGAAGAAAAAAGATAAGAATTAGATAATGTTGTTCACCAAATGTTTCTATTTCACTTTGATCATTCATTGTACATCTCAGACACCTTTATAATTGACATATTATGTATGCTTCCACATATAACTTGGTTTGAGAATCTCAATGGGACAATTCAATTGTGGCTATCCTGAGATTTGTGTTGGGGTTCAAGTTTCAACAATTTATTAATAGAGATAATCAAAATTGAGAGAGATAAATATTTTATCTTTTACAGCTAAGCTTGCTATGAAATAGACTAATAGCACTGCTGATTTCATGACTAGGAAAGCTTTCAATCCTAAGTAATTTTAAGTTTTTTCATAACTAGCATGCATGTACCTCTTTACTAGAGAGCTAATATCCACAGACAATATTGTTTGGTGATTGGACTCCCAAGGAATAATTATAATCTCCAAACTGTCCCATTATATATGGAAAAACTTAAAATCAACCTCTAACTTCTTATAGTATTGTAGCATGTCCAGACACCGATGGTGAATAAATTACAAATTAGAGCATCCCTGAAAACCTACTTAAGGTAATCAATTTTAAATTGTATACTTGTAAATGTCAGTACGGAAGAAACAACACAATCTAGTTTTAAACTTTATACTTACATTATATTCAATAAATATGTATATCTCATAAAGAATTGAGTGTAGTTTTGTGGTCCAAGATTAATGTTTCAAGGGTTAATAACTTTTTCTAAATTGTTTGTAGTTAAACTGTAAATGGGTTACTTGCACCTTTTTCCTTAAGTCGATTTTTTTTTGGGGCTTGGGTGCTTCGGTATAGCCCTCATGTATATGGTAGGTATTTATGTCTCCTAGCGCTAGGGGGTTTCTTGGTTTAGAGGTCTAGATAAGTGATTTTGCACTAGGGTTACTGTGACGCCTATTGCCTGGTGACGAAATGATTCCTAAGGGGGGTATCATTGGGTGCCTTGATGGGTAATGGTGAATGATAACCTGGCCGAAGTTTGGGCTTCCTGATGTGGGCATCATTCATTGATTTGATTTGGTACTTGATACTGTAACACCTCAATGCGTTGGGTTGCGCACCTTGGAGGTTACCTTTTTGGACGTTGAAGCCATTGTGTCGGGTGGTTGATTTTTTCCTTTAGCTTGTAGGCATTTCCTTGCTTGTGTTGGGCAGGTACTTGTTTCTAACTAGTGTTGATTATTGCATGTTTCGCCTCGTTGCCTGTTGTGCTATTGCATTGAGTTATTATTGTCTATTGCATGATCACTGTGCGTGTGTTCATCGTCAACTTGTGGGGTTTAAATATGGTCATTATTGCCTTCCTGCCTAAAACAAAAAATGAAAATTCACTTTCTTCTTCGCTTGTAGTCATAACGAAGGGGGGGTTCTTACATATGGTATTAGAGCGGGTTCAACCCTGTGAATGTGGATCGCCACACTTTCCACTGCATTAAACCCTTGAGTTTTAACCTAGTGATAAATAAAACCCTAGTGTATCCGTGCGGTGATCTTGATTAGAGGATGCCATAGAAGTTCGTGGCTTGGTGTTGTGGAAGGAGGTGCAGTGTCTCTGGAGGTGCCCGAACCATCAGAGTCTAACTCCCAAGGGGAAGAATAAGTCCTTAGGCTAGAGTCGAATGTTGTAAGGGATGATGATGGTCTGACAAGGTCCTTCCAAATATTCAAAGAGGCCTTGATTCACCTTCTGCACTGAGATAACACCAGGGCACTTGTACGCCAGAGGGTCCACAGTGCGCCCATACCGTATCGTTAGTTTTCGCTGTAAAATCGAGAAGGTCAAATTTCTCGAGTTCTTTGGTGCCTTGGACGATGCAACAACCGAGGCATGGTGAAAGAGTATGGGGATGTACTTTTTCTTCGTGATTATACTTCCAACGTGAAGATCCACATGGCAGTCTTCAAGTGGAGGGGAGAGCTCTTCTATGGGGGAAGACGATCCAACCATTTTTTAATGTGATCATCGAAGACATTTCATGGGAACTGTTCGAGGAACGGTTCTAGGAGAGGTACCTATCAGATAAATTCACTGAGATTCATCTCAACGAGTTCAATGCCTTACGACAGGGTGGTCATACAATGATCAAGTACGAGGCCCATTTTATGGAGTTGCTTCAATATGATCCGCACAAATTTACCCTGAAACTTAAGTTCAAGAAGTTTGAGTTTGTCCTTATTGTTAGAATTCAGTTTCTACTTCAGGTACAAGGATTACTGGACAAAAGAAGGTGTGTTGGATCGTAGGGAGCCACATTACTAGCATTACTGCGTAGTGGAAAGGGCCTGAGCATCTGGATCAGCTAGGCCCACTTCCATGGGAGATTTGGGCAAGGCCCATTGGATTCATTCAGTGGTGAATAACCTCCATGAAAAACACCATTCGACTATGCTCAAGACGTCAGGTACCGTCATTGAGCAGACCCTTAGTATTTTGATAGATTCCAGTGCTAGCGAGAGTTTCATTTCTGGTGCAGTGCTAAAAAGGATTAAGGTAAAGTCAGTCGAATAGGATTTGCTTAGCTTGTAGAGATGGCTTTGAGAGCCAAACAGAAGGTTGGAGGAAGGGTTACAGGTTGTACCCTTAACGTAGGAGAGTTTGTCATGAGGGCCAACCTATACATCACGATCTTAGGATCTTATGACATCGTGATTGGTATGGATTGGTTGGAATCACATGAGGTGATACTCAACTGTAATACAAAATGGTTGAGCTTTGTCGATGATGAGGGACAGAAACACATGATTGTAGGTTGGAACTAGGAAGTTTCCCTGAGGTTTATCTCTTCCTTGAATTTACGGAAGGGCATGTGCAAGGGATGTAAGCTTTATGCGATCCTTCCATTGAATGAAAAATTAGTGGCAGAAGGTCTAGAACACCTACCGATGGTGAGAGAGTTTGTAGATGTCTTCTCAGAGGAGTTACCTGGGATGCCACTGGAGAGGGAATTGGAGTTTACCATATACCTAAAAATAGGGACTGAACCGATAGCTAGAACGCCTTATCGGGTGTCGATCCCGGAGTTACAGGGGTTGAGAATGCAACTGAAGGAGTTGCTAGACTTGGGGATTATATGTTTGAGCGTGTCACCATGGGGTGTGCATGTTATTTTCATATGAAATAAGGATGGGTCGTGGAGACTCTGCATTGACTAACGTCAATTGAACAAAGAAACGATTAAGAATTAGTATCCACTGCCAAGGATTGATGATCTGTTTGATTGGATGAAGGGTGCTATGGTGTTTCAAATATTGATTTGCGATCACAGTATCACCAGTTACATATCAAGGAGGATTAGATCCCCTAGACCTCCTTTAAGATGAGGTTTGGGCATTACGATTTTATTGTATTACCGTTTGGACTGACAAATTCCCCAGGGGTATTTATGAGTTTGATGAACGGGGTGTTCTGCGAGTACTTGGACAAGTTCATCCAAGTATTTATTGACGATATTTTGATTTACTCTCGGACGATGGAGGAGCTTGATGAGCACTTTCACTTGGTACTACAGTGTCTACGAGAGAACAATTTTTTTGGGAAGTTTTCCAAATGCTCATTTTATCAACTGAAGATTCACTACTTAGGGCATGTCATCTCTAGCGAAGGTATCTCCGTGGATCCAGCAAAGGTATAGGTTATTATGGAATGTCCTATGCCAACGAAGGTACCAAAAGTGTGTAGCTTCATGGGTTTAGTAGGATACCATCGACTGCTCATTGAGGGATTTTTGAAGATATAAAAAATGATCATGGAATTGCAAAAGAAGAACAATAATTTTGCTTGGACTAAGAAATGCCTGGAAGCATTTCAGAGGCTCAAAATGTTGTTGACAACCACAGTGATACTAAAGGTCCCTAGCATGGATGTAGAATCCTTGTTATGAACTGACGCATCCAAGGAAGGCTTAGATAGAGTCTTGATGCAAGATGGTCGACTGATCGCCTACATCTTGAGGAAGCTGAGAAGGCATGAGGAGAACTATGTGACACGAAATTTGGAATTGTCAGCCATTGTATATTACATGAAGGTTTGGAGGCACTACCTTGTTGGAAGAAAATTTGAACTAAGGATGGACCACTGTGGACTACAACACATATTTACGCAAAGTGACCTTAATGCACGACAACGATGTTGGTCGAAATTTCTTAGCGAGTATGATTTCGAGATTACTTACATAAATGGAACAGTGAACTGAGTGGTAGATGCATTGAGTCAGAGACCACGCATATTTTCAGTGTTGCCTCTTCAAATGAATATATTTGAAATGATTCTAGACTTATCACGCCATGATGACTGGTACAAATAGGTCGAGTATTTTATCGAACAAAACACAATGATGGTACTAAGATTTGAAGGATTTACATTTGACGACGATGGATTATTGAGGTTTAAACATCAGATTTACGTACCACCAAATGATGGTTTGAGGATTTTGATCCTAAATGAGGCTCAAATAGCAGTATACATGTCTCACCCGGGAGTCAAGAAGATGAGGGCATACCCTAAACCCTTATTCTTCTGGAAAGCAATGAAGGTAGACATAGTAAACTATGTGGCCAGATGTCTAGAATTTCAGCAGGTGAAGACTAAACATAGACATCCAACAGGATTAATACAACCTAATGCTATTCCAGAATCGAAATGGGAGGTTATTTCGATGGATTTCATTGTTGGATTTCCACTGACAACAAGGAGACACGACTTGATTTTTTTTTGGTAGGCAACACTCTGACAAAGAGTGCTAATTTTATTCTAGTGCATATGACATATTGGGCACCTTATATAGCTAGATTTTTCATTAGTGAAATTGTGAGGATGCATGGTGTGCCTAAGAGGATTATGTTCAATCGAGGATCAATGTTTATTGGATGATTTTGGACTAGTTTCCAAGAGGCCTTGGGAACCCAACTTAACTTTAGTATTGCATATCACCCTAAGAAAGATGGGTAGACTAAATGAACAAATAAAGTCTTGGAAGACATGTTGTGCATGTACATGATGGAACAACAAAAGCATTGGGAAGAATTCACTTATAACAATAGTTACCAAAGAACCATTAAGATGGTGCCTTTTGAGTTTCTTTACGGGTGACCGTGTCGGATGCCTTTGAGCTGGGATCGTCTTGAGGATAGGGTCATGGTGGGATCGAAATCAATCCAAGAAATGGAAGATTAAATGAAAACTATAAGACAAAGGATCAAGGAAGCACAGGATCGATAGAAGAGTTATGTTGATGGATGTCGTGTCGACCGTAGTTACAAGGTGGTTATCGAGTATTCTTGCAACTGAAATCGCATAAGAGTTCGATCAAGTTGGAAAAATGGGATAAACTATCTCCTAGGTTCGTGGTAACCTACAAGATTGTGGAAAGGAGAGGCTCGTGGCCTATTGACTAGCCTTGCCTAATTCTTGATGCATATGCACAATGTCTTTCACGTCTCTGTTTGAGACATTATGAGTAGTGATCC
>JASDQU010261598.1:0-14985 GCA_032191745.1 Picea mariana
CATATCCATGCTTTCCTCCATTGCATCCCACGTACATCCACGCCATTTTGATCTATAGCCCACAGATACCTCAGAAATTAGAGTTACTCACATTTTTTGTAACTCCTAGACTTCCGCTTTCAACTTTCCTTCACAACCTTAGACTTGCTACCCCGGATTCGCCAATAGACCAAAATATTCTCACAAGATAGATATTCAATGTATGTTTTTGTGAATGTGCTTATGAGAGACTTATTAAGGTGTATTTATACTTTTTCTTAGTAAACTCTCTCCTTATTTTATGGGTTTCATGTTACACCCACTTTACCCTTTCATTAATGACTTGTAACCAAATAGGGGCTTCTTAACCATTCTTCGGGGCTTCCAAATTTATGATGACATGTCCCCCTAACCATGAAGAACCACGTGTCGTACCACCTACCATTGGAAACATCACTATGAGGAATATCCATATAAGAGTGTGTTACTTGCATTTACCCTATCCTTCATGTCCTTATTCCTCAGAAAACTTCAGGTCTCATGACCACACCTCTGGGTTTCTTGTAGACTTCTTCAAAGTGTCTTCCCATGAGAGCCATGCTTAAAGCTATGCCATAAGGGGACCACTTTGGATAATTCTCCAAATACACCCATCACATATGTTGACATCAATGACAACCATTGCTTGTTGACATGAATGACAACCAATTTTCCATCAATCTATCTCTGAGGTATCTCAAATGCTCCAATGGTTGACATCAATGACAATCAATTGTCCAACAATCTCCCCCTTTGGCATTGATGGGCACACTCATACTCCAATACTCATGCTCCCCCTAGGACCATCGCTCCTCATCAATGTTTATGTCAATGTTTATCTCCCCCTTTGGCATCAATGGCAAAGGGTATCTCTCCTTGGGGCCAC
The DNA here is from genome assembly GCA_032191745.1 of Picea mariana. Lineage (NCBI taxonomy): Eukaryota > Viridiplantae > Streptophyta > Pinopsida > Pinales > Pinaceae > Picea > Picea mariana. Next base: position 905 of record JASDQU010261598.1, read on the forward strand.
TCCCCCTATCTTCATGCTTTTGTTCTTTCTCTTCACATGTTTCTCTCCTCATGTTTCTTTCCAAGTTCATATTCTATTTGATATAAATAAAGAGTGACTCCCATGAAAGTATACTTTCTCTAAATAATCCATCTCTGACTTCATGCACTTGACTCTTACTTTTATGATCTTTCTCTTTCTCTCCCTTTGACATCATGGGAAAAAGGATAACTCCCCCTGTCGATATGTTTCCCCCTTTCTGCATGCTTCTTATCTTTCCTTCTTGATCTCTTTCTATGACGATTTCTCTCCCCTTGACTTATCTGCAAGATGCAGTGTAGATCAATGTAGGGCTACTTGTATATGTTTCATTTCCTCTCTTCCAGGACTTCTTATCTATTGGTGCTTCCTCTTGTAATTTACTGACATATATAAAAAGCATTCAAAATTTCTTGACTTCAAATATTAATGGCCTAACATGTTCACTGTTTAGACATCAATGACCATATTGTTCAGCAATTTCCCTCTGATGAAATAGTTTATGTTGAAGGTTTCTCTTTCCCTATTTCGTTATGCCTTTCACTACTTGTCTTCTTGTGACCAGTTGATTCCACTTGTCCAATGATTCCAATGATTCTAATTGTAAATATTCTTTGTCATATATCTGTCTAGACCTTCCAATGATCTCATAAATCCATCTATGTCCATATGTCATAGGTTGTCCATAACTCTGCTACTCAATCGTCCACAATGTTGACCCATCTGTCACTGTACTATTGTGAAGGCTTCGGATATTTTACAACTACTCACTACATATTCTTTGCTCCTCAATCTATCTATTCAATCTGAAAATCAAACTCTATATGTCTGGATACATCCATGTCTAAATATATACGTGGAATAAAATCATGAACCTTTTTCTATGTAACTTCCAATCGATACCTGCATGGGAACACTGCTTCTCAATCGATCAATTTGTGATTCGGTAATTCTGATATCTGAATGCTCTGAATCTTTCTCTGTGAACACTTCAAATTGCTCAAAAGTTAGGTCTTTGATCTGTAGAGTTGTTTCTTAGACTCTCCATGTTCAATATTCATATTTATTGGGAGTGTTGGCTCGGAAAAATACCCGCTATGATGCAGATTAATCTTCCTCTTTTTTCTAGACTTGTCATCTTTATAAACTCTAACTTCTTCCTTTTTCATGTGGATTCATTATGATCTTGCACTACAATTCCTGAGAGTACAATTTCTTAAGCTTGTTCATTATTCACCTTCTCTTCTTTTCTTTCTCACACTACTGCAAATCTTGTGATCTCTCGGACCGGTTCTTTATTCACCCGCTCTTCTTGTCTTTATTTTCTTCTCCAAACCTTTATGTATCTGACATTGATATTTTATTTCATGGTGGACTTTATCATGCTTCTACAATTTCGAGCTATGTGACCATAATTGTGGCATTTGTAACACTCAATGTTGTAGGGAGCCACATAAGTATTTCTTGTCTGAACATTTATTCTATATGCTCTGTAATCTACAACCTTATGTCCAAAGTTAGTACAAACAAAACAATGACCATGAAATAAATTTGCATACCTGAGAGTGAATGATCATCTTTGTGGTGTATTCCTTCTAAATTCCTGCCTTGGAAAATCATGATCTTCTCTTATGTTGATTCATTCATCATGATTGAAGCTTCTTTGTTGATTTAATGCCGAAGGTCTTGTTGAAGATGTATCTCTATTATACTCACTCTTCTTTGATTCTTGCTAACCATGATTCCTTCTTTTGAGTATATCTGCATAACTCTTTCCATTTTTTTCATTCTTCCTTTCTGGAAACCTGGAGTGCTTCTCTTCAACCTTATTTACTGATGATGTGGATATTTCTCTCTCTTCAACGTTCTTGCTGAACTTGACAATTTTAACTCTCAATGTGACAACTTCTTCTTCAAGGTTCTCAACCTCTTCTTCTTTCTTCATCATCTGAATCTTCATGACTTCTTATGTTCTCTTTGCTTCTTCAAGTTTGATTTTCAAGGAGATTATTTCTTCTTCAAGCCTTTTTTTTGTTGACTAGATTATGCTTCAAGATGGTTTAAATCCTTAGATCTTTCCTTGAGATGATATGTCAAAATCTTCTCTTAGTTCTCCTCTTCCTTTCTTTGTGCTACTATTTCAACTCCCAAACACTGCTTCTCTTCCATCTAAATTTTGTATGTTTCTTCAATCCTTTTGGATTCTTCTAGCTGAGATTTTAGATTCACGATAACCTATTAGGATTCTTCATAACCATTTTGAGAATTCTTCTTGACTAATTGTTCCTCAAAAGACTTGTTTTTATTCATTTCTTTCATCAATTTGTCTAAAGCACTGATTAATTCTTCTTCAAGATCTACTATGCCTTCTTCACAATCTTCTTCTTTTGAATATGTCTGACATGATGAACATATCTATTCTTGTCATATTCTTGTATATTATTTATCACTCTCTGTATTTGTGATGGGATATTCCTTTGAGTATAAATTATATAGCGTATCACAAAGTTCTTTGGTTGATGAACATTTTCCAACTTTCTCTCTTATTGGATCAGGTAATCCTTCCCAAATGAAATCTATTTCTATTTTTTTGTTTCTTTTCAATTCCTTATTGGCTACAGTCTTTGGTTTCTTTGAAGTGGTGTATCTTGTAACAAATGAGTACCAAACATCATATCATTGTGCTATTAGAAATGATTTCATCATATTTCTCCATAACTCATAGCTCAAACCATTTTGACCATCAAAATGTGGTACTCTAATCTCAACGTACTCCATGATATTCCTTCTAGTGGTTAGAATATTTTCTTGAAGGATCGGATCTGATACCAATTGTTGGAATACTGAGAGGGGGGTGAATCAGTATTTGCACTTTTACCACTTTTAACCACAACATATAAACTTCAACTTTATCAATAGTATATCATCAAAGTATCATCTATGATTTCATTCAATATATCATGAGCATACAAACATAAGAGCATCACATCACATCAAATACACAGTACACCAGAATTTATGTGGAAACCCAAATGGGAGAAAACCACAGAATGATTTCTTAAATATTGCCAAGAATACATTCATTGGAAGCACTAAATTCCCAATTCTCCAACTACAAATGGAAGGAATCTATGACCCCGTGTTATAGGTTCCAACATGAAGGAAACTACAACTCTCTGAATTCTCTGGCTCCAACCTGAAGGAGGCTACAACCCCCTAATTCTCAGGCTCCAACCTGAAGGAAGCTCCAACTCCTTGATCCTCTGGCTCCAACTAGAAGGAGGTTGAAACCCCCTTTCCTTTCTCTGTCCTACTGCCTTGAAAAATAATTGTAGACAAACTATCACTACCACAATCACTGCCATTGTCAACCTGTCACTATCATTGTTACATCAACCTGTCTCTGTCATTGATATACCATCATCAACCAACTATAACCAGATCCAGTCACATGGATACCAAAACCATCACCAAACCATGTACATCAATCATCAACTATGTACATCAACCATACACATCAACATGTACCATGTAAATCAACCTGTACCATACCATGTACATCAACATGTACTAACCATGTACCAAATTGTGCATCAACCATGCACCAACACCTGTAACAACCCGTGCATCGACCGTGCACCAACTCCTATACCAAACCATACATCAACAATGCACCAACACCTGTACCAACATATGCCTCTAACCATGCACCATATCATCAACCATATACCTCAAACAAAATTTCAATCATCCATAGACCATGTACCATAATATATACCAAGAAAGTACTATCAAAGGTGTACCTCAACCAAATACCAACATCACCAACAGATGTATCTCATACATGTGCTACCATATACCAAGTGTGTGCTTCAACCATGTACCAACATCTCAAAGATATGTCTCTAATAATGAACCATAACCATGACATATACCAAACCAGATAACAAGATATCCAAGAGTGTACTTCTAACAAGGTATCATGTCATTACCAAGGTGTACCATACCATGTATCATCRCCACTATGCATGTGTCATAAMAACATAAGAAAAACCATTAAGACTTACCTCTTATCATGTAGCTGACCTAATACTCTGTAATATTGACCTATAACCTTTCCTCAATCCTTAKCCACCTRGAACTAGCATCACTTCACAATTTTTCACAAACCTTTTCACAGATCCATGACTTCATATTCTACTACCCATGGATCTGCATGATTTCCTCCACARTAGCTTGCGTACATCCATGCCCTTTTAACCTGCAATCAATGGATACCTCAGAAATTAGGGTTACTCATATTTTCTGGAACTACGAGACTTTCACCTTCGACCTTCCTTCGCAACCTCACACTTGCTACCTCATATTTAACTTCAAATACTCCAATAGACCAAAATATTCTCACAAGATAGATATTCGATGTATGTGTTTGTGAATGTGCTTATGAGAGACTTCTTAAGGTGTATTTATACTTTTTTTTAGTAACCTCTCTCCTTATTTTAGGGGTTTCTTGTTACAACCACTTTACCCTTTCATTAATGACTTGTAACCAAATAAAGGCTTCTTAACCATTCTTTAGGGCTTCCAACTTTATGAGGACATGTCTCCCTAACCATGAGGAGCCACATGGTGTACCACCTACCATTGGAAACGGCACAATGAGGACTATCCATCTAAAAGAGTGTTACTTGCATTTACCATGTCCTTCATGTCCTTATTACTCAAACAACTTTGGGTCTCATGACCACACCTCTAGGTTTCTTGTAGATTTCTTCAAAGCATCTTCCCATGAGGGCCATGCTTAAATCTACGCCATAAGGGAACCACTTTGGAGACTTATCCAAATACACCGATCACATGTGTTGACATCAATGACAACAAACTTTCCATCAATCTCAATCACATATTTGGGTTATCTCGAATGATCCAAGGGTTGACATCAATGACAATCAAATGTCCAACAACTTTCTCTATTTTAGTCCCATTGGAAAAAATTCATTATGCTCATAGAATACAATGATAGAACGAAGGAAATGAGCATTGATTATATGTTTTCACAAAGATCATTATCCATTTGGTAAGGCAATTTCTCATTAAAAAGGTGTAGGTCTAAGTTGTGGTTGCATCTCCCTTGTAAAGAGTGATTAAACTTTTGTGAGATGTGTTCACCCTATGGAAGAAAGGACTACATTTCCATACCCAACTACATCTAAAACCTTGTTGTAATTCCAATCATCTTCAATTTCACTTCCCTTAAGCATCACTGAAATTGTGTATATCTACTTATGTAAATGATGTTATCTAAAGCTTCTGCCCACTTGTTGATAAAATTACTCAAAAGATCCATCTTAGGAAAAATATGACACAACCATAACAAGTTAGTCTTAAATATGTAAGTAGAATTTTTTCAAGATAAAATGACCTTAAAATATTCAAATGAAGATCATAGTCATATTCATAGCAATGAACTTCGATAAAAATCCCAATCCCTTACTTCATCTCCTTTCTCGTCATGGGGCAAGGAGAAAATGAATTAAGAGTTGAAATTTCACCAAATGGTATATCTATATGAGATAACTTGTAAGAACTTGACTACCCATTTATAGGGACATAGAAAATGTTAAATCAAAAGAAGCATCGAAGTGGGACCTCTTCTTCCTCTTACTTTCTTCACGCTAGTAAGTACTCTCAAAGAATTTAGACTCCAACAAATCATTGGAAGTATTAGCAAATGGTTTCTCTTGTATATCTGTGTTACCCCTTTTACCATAGCTACCCAATGATGTTAGCCCACTCTCAATGGTCAAGTTCTTTATTTCTTTCATGTAAATACACCCAAGGATCTTACCCCCTGAGAATTGTAGGACATCAAACATTTAGAATTTGAGGTCATATTTATTATTTGATAAAACATGGGTTCTAGTTTTTTTTCCCATGCCTTATATGTATTGAGCATTTTGTTATTTCCATATTATTTGCTTGTACAAATCCACCTAGGTATTAGTAAGATGAGTGTCATTTCACATTTCATATGCAATCCATTTATAAGCACGATCTTAGATTTCAAAGAACCCAAACAAAATACCAACTAGACTTATGTTTGAGATTAACATGAGTTCAAAGCCAAAAATAGATGAAGAAAAAGATTATACTAAGCGAAGAATCATGTGTTCCTTGAAGTCTATAATCTTTGAAGAGTATTTTAACCATGTTCATTAATAAAACATTGTTGTTGTGAACAAGGGAATATGTGACAAGAAAATAGACTTAATCTTGAACAATTTCAAGTGCATGAAGTCTTGCCATGCATGGTATATGACAACAATCGGATTGAACTACCCAATGCTCTAACTTGTAAGGTTTATTTTTCAACAATAGCATAGAAAGAGTTTTTCTATGAGAAATCATAAAGCTATCATACCAAATTTTTTCTTTGCATCTTGTGCCCCAAAAGTAGAAGGAAGAATTTTAAAATTTTAGGGAAAAAATTTCAAATGTAATTGTAATATTAAGTCAAAGTATTAAAAAGGAAATGTGAGTTAACATTAGAAATTGGCATCATCATTATTGCAAGATGAGTTTTCTTGTTATTCATTGACCTCTTTAGGTGCATGATCTACATTATCTAGGGCAATTGTCATCTTCCCAATTTCTTCAACACAAACTAAAGAGTTAATGTGTTCTACCTTTACAAATAATGTGTGATGTTGCCTTTAATTCCATTGTGTTTTAACATGTCAATTGATTGATCAAGTTTTCCAAATAAAAAATTTATTTTAATGATGTTCATACATAACCAACCAAAGCCATGAATCAAATAATGTTAAAAAACATTGTCTCTCATTCACCAAATAAAAAAGGTGTTTTCATGATAAACATAAAGAGCCAACAAAATCCATGAATCAAATTCAAATACTAATCTTAAAAAGCATTGTCTCTCATGTTGAGAGCTACACCTGCAACACTTTGTTATTGTATAACTATTGGACAATATGACTAGGAATAATCATTTGAAAATGGTGGCTCAACAAAAGCTAGAAAAACATGAGAGAGTTATCGACACAACATTTGGTGTTAGAGGTGTTTTATGCTCAAACCTAGATCAAATTGTTAAGTTATGAACATAACTATTTGTTGAGCTCCATTCATCTTGAATTACATATTACTAGCGATGAACATACTAGTGAATTGAACCATAGCCTCACTTCTCAGTCCTAATGTTGGGTATTTGCATATTCCAATAGAATTAATGGGTCTAGGAGTATGTCATTTTAGAGACTAAAAGTGAAAACATTTATACTTAGGAGAAGTCAGGTATATCATATTGTTATTCCACTCTACAAATTGTATTTAATATTAAAAATGGATGAAAGAATGTAAATTTAAAATATATTTTTTTGTCCCCAGATAGGGTAATAGCCTAGGAAATCAGAGACACATGGGGAGGGGACTATGCACCATCTGGAAGCGACCTCCTTCGATATTAAATGAGCTTCACAAGACCCGCCCGTCCATAGAGGCCACAGTCCATTTGACATTCTGCCCTGCGCGCAAGAAGAGCGACCTTCAGCTGCCCAGGAGTAGAAGTATGACGCTACAATATAATTGTAGATTGACATAGTATCCAACCAAGCAATGTGAAAAAACAATTTTTGGTTGTCTAACATGAGAAACTTTTTGGTTGCCACCGAGAAGATATACACTACAAAGGAGTCAGTGATGGTACTAATCAAAATTGAAGATTTATCAAACGATATGAGAGGCAAGATGAGCATAGGTTTTCCTTGAACTTTGGAATTGAAAATGGCACCCTAAGAATGTGTTGATTTTGGACACAAGGATTGTTTGGATGTTTTATATCTATTGTGGTACCAGATCCACTAATGGATAAAGGTTTTTTTATGTTGGGACCATTGATCTCTACACTAGGAAATGAATGTTTAAAATAATTAGACCAAACAACTCCCCTTAAAAAAAAGTGATTAATTACCTTTTTTGAATTTGTGAGTAGGCCAACTCAAGTTTCCCATCAAATTGTAGGGAATCCACAAAGGAGTTAATATCTTGAATGGTTTGGGGTAACCCAATTCAAAACACATACATCAATGGTATAGGGTGATCCAAAATTCATCATAAACAGTTTGGGGTGTTCTTGGTCGAAAACCATCCAAGGGAATTTAGGGCAAACAACTTAGCAACAATTATTTGGTTGTTGAGAGCTTTATTAAAGCTCGCATTTGAAAAGCGGTATTGGAGGACCATATCAGAAGCTCCAATGTTGATGTATTATGTAGTAAGTGGTCATGTTTGTAATAACATGCTAGTAATATAACAAGACATCAAAATAATGTTTTATTGTTGAGGCTAGTTAGATGTTTAAACCACTTTAGCCATATTAGGGTATCTCAGATCTAAGGCTTTAGATGTGGAAATCATTGTGGGCATATTCTTCCAAGTAAACCACATGGATTTCGTTAAGGTCTTAAACTTGGACTAATCCATATCTTGGTTACTAAGTTTGCAAGTTGATTTAGTGTAGCAACCTACATTGGTATGAGAAATAAAATTAATATTAATTAACATGTGGTTTTATCCTTACAAATCAATTCTTCATCCCAAAGATGGACACCACTAAATTGTTTAGACAAATCGACCTTAATGGAACAAATGAAGTTTACATGGAATATGTTGCTCATATCATAATACTATAAAAGATGTTATGTGAAATGGTATAGGTAAGAGAGTGGTATATGTATTAGGTACATGAGTAGTGTACCTCATGCTAACCTTGCGGTATAATTGTTGTAACATCACCCGACCCCCTAGTTCTCATTTAAGCTGATGGGGTGTCAAAATTTCGATTTTTCCAACTACTTAATTTTCCAATTAGTCCTCGTAGAATAATTCTTCTCGTCAAGAGTTTTCTAATGACTGTAACCATGCTCAATTATGAGCTTTGGATAAAAAGTTACGATGCTCCAAATTTTCTAGGCCTTCTATCCTCAATTCCACCTTAGTGCCACATGGCATCCATGTGGAACCCTAGTACATGTGGCACTGACGTGGTGTCTTCCACATCACTCCTCAGACCCACACCTATCGGACTTCCAAACCAATTCCTCGTTTCTATCAGAACCCTTCCATCGAAGCGTTTCCATTCTGAACCGCTTTGTAACTCCGACAACATCGACCTCGATGGATCTAATGGTCCTGGTGATCTGGAAATATACATCTAGGATTTTGTTAGAGTTCTAAATTGCACGTGGATTAACAACCTCTACAAACCTTTTCATATTCAAGCTGGTGGAGACACGACAGATCGACGGTTGTCATGCATCATGTCCACCCTCCAATCGATGGCCCTAATCAATCCTTGAAGTACTCATATCGGAGTACTTCCTTCTCTGGAATCACATACCACTCCAACCAACCTCCTCTAATGGACGGCTAAGATATATCATCGATATATCCAAAGGATAGGATTTAGCCACCTATCTCGAGGAATAACACTGACAGGGTCTAAGAATTATGGGTTTCCACGTGTTCTTCTCTAGACACGCTGGAACCCTTTGTAACATCCCCAGTTCTAATCCCTACGAATTATAGTGTAATTGTATAAATGTGAATTAGGTTGGTGAGTCGATGTATTAGGGCGATGAGCCTGTATTGATTTAATGTGGCCAAGGACCGAATTGCATATTAAGAACATTGAAATAATTAATAAAAGTAATAATCGTTGGTTGCAATACAAAATGAATGAAGAACAATGGGGAGCAATGATTCCACAAGAGAGAGGGGGGTCCAAGGGGGAATTATTCATGGGTATTAATCAAACCCACGTTCCTGAATGATTATCTTTTTGTATAACCTTTTAAATTGTTGTTGAGTGTTCCCAAAGCGAATCATTAAACTCATGTAAGAGGGTGAGTTTGAGTGGTCACATCCCATAGCTATTGGAGAGAATGTGCACGAATACTATCAGCTTGGGGAAGAGTGTAAGTCAAGTCAATCAAATATGGGAAACGTGTATGGGGAATGGGGTTGTTTTTGGGGAGTCACATTTTTGCAGAAAGAATAGTTTTACATGGAGATTTGGGGCAACAAAGGGAGAGCAGGGAGATGGGAAGAATACCAGCCTTTTGTGCTTGAAGGAAACCATTATTGGGTTGTGGATATGCTGGAAAATAGGCCTATGTGCCTGTAAATCGGGATATAAGCCTATGATGTGAATTTTCGTTGAGGGAATATCTCAAGAGCCTTGCGGAGGTTGCTATGAGAAATCATGAAGCAGTTGAGAGTTCCCAGCTAAGTATTTCCTAGCTAACCGATTTCACTAGGGGCCCTGGTAAACTAATGGTATAGCTCGAGGGACTGTGAAAAATTAAGGGGGTACATTCCTTGGGTAGTGTAGGTTGTGGGGAAAAGAAAAAGTTGGAGGTTTGAAACTGTTATGAGAATAGAACTTGGGTTTGAGCAGCTATGTGTGGAGAGTGGAAAACCAGTGGATCGCATCTCCTTGTGGACTCATAGCCCTAGCTCGGGGGTGGCTTTCTAAAGAGAGAAAATTATCAGCAGTTCCTATTGCTGGGAGGTTCATCCTTCATATGCATCTAGTTGGATAATTGTTGAAAGAAAAATGTTTATGTTGTGTTCTTTATTATTATTTCGCTATGTAAATGATGTATATTAATGTTGTGCATTTGTTGTTGTCTTGAAAAGTTGCATTCATGTTTAATATATGCTACTAGATGCATTTAGAACTGTGGTATCAGTCAACATGGTTCAATTTGTGTGTGATCTATAGCTAGTAATCTACACGAATTAATTGAGTAGAAAATCTTAGTTTTAATGAGTTTTCACACGTAATGTTTTCCCGTCTGGGTGTTGGGTACGTTACAAAGTGGTAACAGAGCTCCAATTTCGACACTAAACCTATATGGGCCAATTAACAAAGCACGGAACTGAAAATGCAGACTATGCGGGAAAATTGTTTGACAAAATGTCAGAGAGAGGATATCTTCAAATTGTTCGATAAAGTTATTGCAGTGAAATTAAAGTAATTTTGCAAATAATTTGGGAGAATTGAACCCAGAAATTAAATATAAGCAAATTCAGTCTCTAATCAAGCATATTTTGGCTTGTAGATGGTCGAAATTTGAAGTTACAAAGCAGCCATGGCGCCCATGACAAATTGAGGCGAAATTGAACAAAAAGCCCTAATTTTCGCAGAGTAATTCAAGACGAATTCAATGTGCAAGAGGCGAATTTGAAGATCAGGGGGGGTCGAATTTGTATCTGCATACCCAATTTGGTTGTATTGAGCTTAATTACAATCTTTAATGGTAGCCACAGAAATAATTGTGAAATTGAGCCTCTTTGGAAAATTTCAAAAATAAGCAAAATCGGAAAAATTTGGGTATTTTTTGTACGATGACGTTGGCATGAAGTGGAGGCCATGTGTCAGCTGATGTGGTAGAATAAAGGCGTGTACTACCATGGAGGCATGTAAAAATTATATGGAATGACAGTTGGCAGGTGATGTGGAGCCATGTGGCAAGTCAACAGTCAATCCCACGAAACCGCGGTAAGAGCTTGGAAATTGTCTAAGTCCTAGGTGGATGGATGGATGGAGTTCTAAGAGTAAAATAAATATGAGATCACCCAAACCTGCGGTAAGAAGTGGAAAATTGGCTAACTCCCAAGATGTCATGGAGGTGGTGAACATGGTGGAGGATCAGGGTTATGTGAAGAAGTGAGGTAGCCCTGCAGACACAGGGACCCGTGACAAAATCTTGAAAATCGTCTAAGTACCAAGACAAGATCGATCAGACGGGGTCACAGATATAAGAGCCGGGAAATATTTGTAGACTCGCTGCCCGCGGTGAGATCTGAGAAAATGACTAAGTATGGAGAATCGATCGGGTGGCCAAGAGGTCACCATGTGTCACAGATCGGATGGCTAGAGAGTGAGGGATGCGACGACTCTTGATGTATCATAGACGTGCAGAGAAAATAATGGAAAACAATCTAAGTGCAAAGTGAGTGTGGCGGAACTAGAGGGTACAAATTGGAGATCGCGAAAGCCCGAAATGAATAAGAGGTATAACTTAGATCTGCGATGAATCCATTAAGACAGATCAACGGTGGAGATATAATCAATAAATGATCGGGCGGTTGTTGAACATTGCTACTATGTTGCATGTGCTAATGAATATTCCTTCATTGTTTTGCCACCATAACTTTCAGCTCGGAACTCAGATTGAGACATGAGTATATCTGTTGGAAAGATGTTTCAGAAAGGAATGCATCTCATGAATCATATTTTTGATTTGGGGAATTGTATCCTTCATAAATTGGGATAAAATATGACCTGTAGCATTAAGTGACAAAATCTCTATACTATGCATAAATGGTTGATTTTACATGGTACAAAATTAGAGGTATAACCAGGTAAATTCAAGCCTAGGATTGAATATCAGAGTAATGGAAACATGGAATATCTTGTAGAGGTTGGTTGCAGAAATAAAGAGCTACAAGACAAGTAATGGAAAGTGGAATTGGATTCCAAGAACCATGTAATTACTCCATGGGAAGATTTCTCCAAATAGTGTCAAAGTTTGGAGAAACTCTCCTAGATGATAAAAGTGAATACCGAAGGTGATTTTGTGTATGTAAGAGTGTATATGTTCATTATAGTGCCTATGCATAAGCATAGAGTTACGTTTGAAGTATAGTGGCTTGGAAAAGCAAAAAGGGGTTGAGCTTATTAACAGGGTATTGTTAATAAGAAGCGAAGCACTCTAGCGGAGAGTGTTGTGTGAAAGGATTTCTAGCAAGAGATGAAGATTCCACAATGAGTATTGTCTGGGTTTGTTCTAGATTAATCCCAAGGTCCATTGGATAGGGAAGGAGGTCAAGTATGTGCAGTTATATGAAGTATCACAGAATTGCAAAGGAAAGTGCAAGATAGGTGATGCAAGGTTGACTAAGGTCTAAAGAAGAGTAGAGGAATATTAGTATTCAACTGCTATAGAGTCTGAATGGCTTGCAAAGGAATTAAATAGATATTTTCACATAAGGTATGAACCCAAAAAGGGAGGAATGTCATTGCATGCACAGGGAGTTAAGAAGGACTCTGTAGCCTTGAAGGTAAAAATATAGTGAAGGTTAAAAAGCTTGTTGCAAGAGAAGGATAAAAGATATCATGAGATGAAGTGTGACTTATGACTCAATCAATCATGTCTATGTGAAAGCATGGGAATGCAAGAAAAATGAATTGTTAGATATGATCTAGCAACTCTTATCTAAAAGTACACAAAGCAAGAACTTGTTTCTATTAACATAGTTACCAACTTAACGAGAACTCTGCAGAGTTTTTGTTTTTCTAGGGGTCCAATTTTTTACCCCGTTTTTAAAAATGGTGCTACTAGTAGCAACCCCCCTCCCTTTTTAGATGGTTTTTGGACATTTTAAATTTTATGATCCATAATGTTTCCACATTTTTTTTCAATGCTTATTTTTGCATCTATTTTCAAATGTTTCAATTTTTTTTTTACCAATGGTGTTTTTAGTGATTTTTCCATCCTTCTTTCAATCTTAAAAATATTTTTTCCCATTTATTTTTTTGAAATTAAGATTTTTCATATAATTGTGTCTCCTTGATTAATTTATGGTTGCTGATTTTTAAAATATACTGGAAAGCATCATTTTTAACACATTGTTTACCTTTACTTCAATACATACAAAATAATTATAGTTAAATAACACTATTTTTGAATATATAGCAAAAAGTTATAATTTTTTTATATATATAAATTAAAATGTAAGAAAAACTAAGAAAAAAAAAATTGAAATGTAGAAAAGAAAAAAAAAATAAAAAGCAAATTTATATTAAAAAAAGATTAAGGAAAACATAAGAGAAAAAAATCAAAATTAAAAATATTTATGAAAACTAAGAGAAAATGGGAAAAAAAAGGTTAAAAAACAAAAATTTTGACCCAAAAGATTTTGCAAAAGTTAAAAAATAAAATAAAAATATATATTAAAAAAAATTAATTTAAAAA
>JASDQU010261602.1:1964-15602 GCA_032191745.1 Picea mariana
CTTCCCTTGAACAATAACTATTGATTATTTCTCATATATTGTGCATGGTGTATTGTGGTGTATTGGTGTAACTCTTATACTATTGTTCATTTCTCATTGGATATAATTGAATGGTTTAAGTATAAGTTGAAAAAGGTTTTAAATTGTACTTGATACTGATTCACTCCCCTCTCAGTATAAACAAATTATTTCTACCTAGCTAGCCTTGACAAAGAGAAGTTGCCTTTGCTAGTTAATGAACAACTTCTCAAGCTTTACTTTGTAACCGACAGTTAATTTAGTTAACTAAAGAGTTATGTAGGATATTTGTAGGTCATGTCGTGTGTTCCTTTAAGCATATTGATTGTGATTCCTTACTTTCTTGCATGCAGTTATTGCTTGACTTTATGCATCTATAATTAGTTACATTTTTTATTTAATCTTGTATAAGAATAAAAAATAAAAAATATATGTATATGTATGATGAAATAAATATGTTTTCTGCATTTCAGTTATATTTTCATATACTAGGGGGATCATATTCTCCTTCCCTTTGTTTCTAATGATTTTATGGTGATATGTATTAGGATATTTTAGGTTTGATGTAGAGTGCAGGTCTTGGAGTCCCAGATATTTTTGAGGTTTTCATGCACTCTATGGTGAGCATATGTGCCCATGTTGGAGCTAGATGTTACCCGATCACATCTAGGGGTAACTAGGAAATATTTGTATCCTATGATCCACATTATAGATAGTAATTCCACATGTGACGTCCATGGTTCTCCATAGACAAATGATCAACGATGCTTCGCACATGTTTCTCATCTCACTCTTACTTGATGACTATGGTGTGTGATCCATGGGAAGTAACTTGTTTAAATACTTCATATTAAGTGTTAATGCTGTATGTACTTGTCATGAAAGTAGCGATCAAGTGGTTGAGTAAGATAATGGATCATGATGCTCTATATTTGTGCCTTTTTCCTTATTTCACCTTGGTGGTTATCGTCACCTCCTAGATAAGTGTTGTCACTCTTAGGTAGAGTTGTAATAGTAGTGGATTTTGGTAGGGGTATCCTATCCATATCCCAATCCATACATAACATTCTCCATATTTCCCCATTTTTGTTGTCTCAACTTTTGAGTTGGTGTTCATATGTCACACATATAGATTCATGCTTCATAATACCATGAGAAGAAGGAGCTTGAATGCTAAAAGTTGATTCAACTATATATATATAAGAGAAAATCATGAGAAATGACCAAGAAAAAACCAAAGAAAATAAAAGCATGAGAAATTCCCCCTCGATATGAGGCCATCACCCCAAGTCTTATATAATGAATGCATATCTAAAAAATGACTAAGTGAAATTCAAAAGAAAAAAAAGGTTGAATGAATAAATAAAAAGAAAAATAGGGTTTCTTAAAGACACGGTGTTGAGGAAAGGGAACCTCATTGCATAAGTGCTCCCTCATACAAAGACACTCATGTGGATGAATATCTTAGATAAACTCACATGACTATGCATGCCACTAATGATGTTAAACCCCACTCCATACCATATTTCATCTCACATTCTCCTTGATGGGTTTCTTAGGAAATATTTCTCCTCCTGCTTACTAGCACATATAATAGGGGATAACAATAACCCTCCCATACCTAGACTTGGGAAATTGTATGAATTCTATGAGTTATTTTGAAGTTTGAAGATGATTCTTAATGCAATCTACCTAATGGAATTTACATTTGACATGAATCACCTCTTATGTTGCATTGGAATTGTGTACATGCCCCTGGATTGTTGACTACATTGGGTCACTTGAGACCCTCTTTGGATGATCTACCTTGCATGGACATGACATGGATATGAGACTTATTTCTTTGGAGGATGTTGAGGTGATACTTGCACACTTGTTGGGGGATGTATGAAATACTATTGAGATCATTCCACTTATTTTGGAGGACGTTGGGCTTCTTGATTCCATATCACTCTTGTAGAGAGGACGTGGCACCTTTGGAGGGGAATTTCAACCTTTTGGATGATGATTTGGCATATTTTGGATGAAACATTGCACCCTTTGAAGGGAAGGGTTTATTTTTTAGGCCCCACATATTATTTTTCAGTGAGCGTTCCACTCTTGGAGATCACACATGTCACATGTGTGACTTTTATCATGCATTTGGGAAAGAGGACTTAGTGTTCTGAGCACTTTAATTCATATTGGGAGCATTGTTGGGGGTCTTGTTGACCTATACACTCTTGTATAATGGATTTGTTTTTATGTATTATGGCCTTATCTCTAGTGTTTGTAAATAAATAATGGGATTATTATGTTTTCTTAGGGATTTGTTAGGAAAATATTGTTATTTTAATGAGAAGGGTGATATATCTCTCATATAAATAAGATAAGCACTATCATTTGAATATTTTCTTCTTGTGTATAGCTACTAATATTTTTCTACTCTTTCTCTTCTTTAAAATCACTATGGATGGATAATTAGAGTGACTTATTGTAGAGGTGTCTTGTAGATTTATTTATAACTTTATGGATACTCATTGCTAAGGTTTTTGAAGATTAAAACAATTTCTTGAGTAAGTGGTCTCACTTTGTCTTGAGGATTTTGTTTATGAATAATTTTAAGTGTAATTTTACTTCTCTACTAGTGGTGGTGCATTCTCTTCTCATTTTTCTTGAACAAGTCCCTTTTTTCAAATCTCTTGGAAGATTACTAGTGGGGTATCTTCCCTTGAACCATCTTGAATATTTGTAAGGTACTAGGAGGATCTTCTAGGGTTTGTAGTGTATGACCATAGATCTACTTACATCCCCTCAAGGGAGTCCTCAATTAACCCCAAATGCCCCCCCAAAAATAGTAAGCATCAATATTCTCCCACTTAGTCAATTCTAATTCTAAATTTCACCTTTTATTTTGTGTTTTAGGAAAATTTTAGGGTTTTCTAATAGCTTACTTACACTTTGTTGGTAACCCTACATGATTTTTTCTTTCTCAAGTGAAAAATGACAATTCCTGTAGCTGCATACGCCTCATCCTTTAAATATTTCTATTTAAAGGTGACTATTCGGTTGTAAAAAGGATGCTTTGATTGTTCCTGTTTATTTTTATCTTGAGTTTTCATGCTTGATTCATGAGTGAAAGAATGAATCAAGCATTAAAACTTAAAATTGTATTGAAATTCTATCTAAGGCTTGGTCTTTAAAAGGGTCAATGTGCTTACAATGGGCTCACATCTATTTTATTTTAATGATTTTTCTAAGCTTATCATATACCAACGAAATACTTATGTTGAGTTGTTCTTGGACTGTAAGCTAATCTTTTGGATACTTTGTAAATATACCAAGAATCGATTAACATTTGGACTATAAGCTTGTTCATTTAACATTCTTGGTAAATCAACTTTGATTTTAATTTTTTTATTTGCATTTGGATTGTAAAAACGCATCCTCTCCTAACCTTTGCAAATGGAGTATACCCATTACATGTTATGGGAATTAAACACACCTGGAACATACCTTGTACTTTGTTTTTAGTTGGCAGTTTGAATTGACAGATCCCTCATTACGAGCAAGGTTCTTGGGTTACGCTCTGTACTCAAAGCATTCATTACCATAAATGCCCGAATTTCATGACTGAAACCCCTATTGCTTATGTTATGGTTTCGCTGGTGTGTTCCTAGTTTTTCTTCCATCGTTTTAGCTCAGGCTTGTCTCTTTCACTGTTATCTCCTAAGAACACAGTGAGCTCGGGTTATCTTCATTATCATCTATTTGAACCCTTATGGCCCATGTCATCTGAGTTGAACCAAATGGCTCCCAAACTTTGTTGTTATATGATGATGCGAGTGATGATCTGAAGAGCCAAGGTTGGGATGTGTTTATTAAGAAATTCTAGGGTTATAACTCACAAGTGGTCAAAGAATTCTCCCTCACATTTGATGGATGTAGAGCCAAGGTGGGTGATATTCAACTAGATATCATCGAAAAATTTTCGAGTGAAGCGATAGGGCTCCATCTCACTGGTCAAAAGTGGTTTAAAAATTCAAAATTGGACGAAGTACCCTGGAGTTTTTTCGTCACCTCCAGACTTATTCACTGTTGTGACAAAGGTATTATGGTCTCCCTGCTCAATATTAGATGGCATGGTTTGTTGACAGTATTAAGATAATTTATTACTTGTGAAGGACGTTTTGGCTTCATTTTCCTTTGCCACATATGATTACTTATGTGTTTTATCGGATTCCATTTAAACATGTCGTTTTTCCTACTAAGAAGTTTGTATAAAATGTCAAAGAGATATAAGAAACAAAACTTGGATTCAAGCCTCTTTCACCATGGGTTCATTAAATTACTGATAGTTCATCATTTGAAAACACTTGGTACAGATTGGGACTGTTTCATAGCCCGTAATGTTTTCGTTACAGTAAACCCTATAGAGACCCCTGTAGTGGATAAGCCAATGATAGAGAAGCCTCTTAAGTTCTCAATTGGAAATCAAAATAATAATCCTTCTGAAGAGGCATTGTCGGAGCCACTTTTATGTGGGCAACATGGTTTTAATTCTGAGTTTATTGAAACTCCTGTGCATGAACCAAATGTCTACCCTAACCCTATTAACAAATCCAACATTGGAAACCCTCACAAGCAGTCAAAGAAGAATCAAGAAATAGGGTTTCGTAACAAGAAGGTTGGTCGACTCATTTCTCGGAATCTGCGTAATAGATCCAAAGCTCATGTGAGATCGATTGAATCGATCAATATCCATGAGGATTCGGACTCTGAGATCGAGAGGTCTCTACAACAGAAAGATCTGAATTTTTCCAAACCAGACCAACCATTCAATTATGTGAATAAACTCCCACCATGTCTAAAAGATAGAAAGGAATTTGTAGGTATCAAGCTCGGTCATAGGCCGACAGTGGATAGTAGTGGTGTTTTAGCACACAATCACATGCTTCCCCGACCGATTACCCCTGTTGTACATTGCGAAGCTTGTTTACATTGGATCGGTCAATACTACATAGAAATTCCTATCCTTCAAGCAAGGATCAAAGCTCTGGTGGCTCAAAATGACTTATTGGCAAATGAAAACAGTGAGCTCAAGGCCAATGCACAAAGACAACTAAAGAATTTGAAAAGGACAAGCAATATCATAATAAAAAACACTAACAGTGTCAAGGCCGTGGTCAATTCTGAGATATTGTGATTCAAAAATTTTTATCAGTTGGATGGTAAGATTGGTTTTATCACAGTTATGTTTTTTTGTTATTTTTCTAATTAATCTAGATTGATTTAGATTTATGCTACCAATAATAAGACTAGCTATAGAATCGAGATATTTTGTATCCAAGTCAATTTCTCATACAAAATTTAGCAATTGATTGTTAATAAAATATTTGACTTACCCATTTCATTTTTCTTTCAGGATGGGATGTACCTGATGCTGATTTCGTGGGATGAATCATGTTGTACTTAGTCGATCAGCTATCCTCTTTTGCTAATTTTGTAAATAGGATAAAATTCTCACAAATATAGAAGATTTAGTTTGATCTTGAGTGGCTCTAAGCCCTCTATGTTTGTAACTTTTAGATCTTTTTTGAGATCTGACCCTATCTTAGAATATAAGAAGTTTATCTTACATGAACTCTTTAAATACTCCATATTTTGTAATTGAAATCATCTTGGCTAAGGGAAAGAGATGGACGAGTGATTCCTGAACTTAATGAAACAACATATATGCATTTTTTATTTAGCCTTTTGTTAATGATGTTTTCATTTATGTTTTGTTAATCCTAATACATTAATAGGTCTAATAGCTTTAGAATTAATGATCTATTATGTGCAGGATGTTTACATTATAAATATCGTCTATAATTTGCTACTCAAGACATAAATGTTGTGATCTTGTCTTCAATTAGAATGATAGGATTTATCTTTGAATCTTAATTGAATGATGAAATGCATAGGTTACTTTTAGATTTATCTTGTTGTAATTATGTGCAATTATAAGATCATAGAATTATGTTTGTGTTCCCTCTTATGTCATTAAAATATAAACTACCAATACGTTTTTTGAATTTATTTAGAACAGTGAATATCTTCATTGCATATTTCTCTCTTGGACGTGGCAGTTGGACGTTTGTTACTCATACAAATGCTTGGATACACCTCACTAACTCACTGACAGGTTAGCCCCTTTGTTTTGTTTTTTTTGTCATCTACATATTAATGAAACTAGAGTGTATGGTTCATCTTTTGACTACTCATACGTCTACGTTTCATAGTATATTCAAAGCAAAATTTGTTAGATTTATAAAGGAAAACAAAAAAGGTTTTAAATGTGCTTTCTTTATCTACTTCTTAACAGGAATAAATTTCGCATTTGATTTCGCAAGTTTCGATTAAAACTTGCAAATTGTATATGATGTATATAAGTGATATTAGTGTAGTTTCTGTTTAAAATATCTACAATAGTTATATTATTGCATATGTACATATACAATATATAGTATCTAGTAATTAGTTAGTGATTTATTTCTCTTGTTTATTTTATTTTAGGATTTCAGATTGGCTAATGGAGCCATTAAACCCATCAGAATGAGTTACACCAAACGACTTGGGTTATTAAGACAACCCCGGACCAGACTCTTTCTTCCAGTTGACGAACAGTCATTTTCGCCCATCAACAAATGGCACTAGAAGGAGGGCCTGAATACAATTGATGGCACATGGAATTCGCAAGACTCTTCCCCCACACACTCGCACCCCTATAGTAACACGAAGTCATTCTGACAACAATGTTACTTCTAAAACAGCAACTACCTCGAACGAACACCCTCAGATTCTCATTGAGCCAGTAACACCAAACCCTCAAGGTTCTGATGTACAATAAATAGTTCGTCAGTCACTCTTAAGGACACACAATTCTTTGGTCAGACAACCTGGTAGGCCACTGAATCAACCCTTAGATTTCTCTAATATCATAGAACATCTTGAAGGCATTGGTCTGCTTTTAAACCATCTAGGAGACGATACTATCAATCCTACCGATACACCTACTCTTGAAGTCAGAGGATCTGGTATTCCACCTTCCCCACCTCATTCATCTCCATCCTCTTCAGGAGGAGAGTCATCTGACGAAGTGAGATTGTCATCTGAACCATCTCAGCCTTCAACCCCACCTACACCCATGGAAAACCAAAACAATCCCACCAGACCATGGCTCGATCAAGATGTTGTGGCTATACCTGGACCCCATCACCCTTTACCAAAACACCTGGAGAAATGGTTACCTAAGTTCGATCTAGATTCTAAGCAAATTGTCAAGGATCACATAAAGAAATTCATGTTAGCCATTAGGCTCCGAAGTGTAGAACATGAATATGTAGTATGTAGACTTTTTCCTTACATGTTTGAAGGCAACGCCTCTACATGGTATTTTTCCCAACAACCTCATACCATTGTATCTTGGGACAGATTTGAAACCTGCTTCCTAGAGAAGTTAGGAGATGATAAATCTCCTGAAGTATTAGTTATGGAACTTTCCAGTTTAAATATGAACCCTAAGGAGAAAGTAAAAGATTTTAACCAAGGTTCCTCACATTAAAAAACCAAATTCCCACTAATTCAATGCCCACGAAAAGCCTTATTGTTGCATATTAGACTAAATCTTTGCACAATAATATAGCAATTTGGGTTAAAAGGTCTAAAAAGTCCACGTTACTGGAAGCCTTCGAGGCAAGCCAAATAAAAAAATATATTTTGAGCTTGAAGTATAATCTTAGTAATGAGGCAGAAATAACCCCATCTTCTAAGAAGAAAATAGAAATTCTTACTAGACCTCCCCAAACCAAAACCCAATCAGAAACTACAGACTTAGAAAGTTTGAAAAAGGTTGTCTGAAAATTATTGAATCAAGTCGTAGACTTGAGGAGACCGACCAAAGAATCATCCTCAAGAAAAGGAAGTTTTAAACCTCCTTTTAGAAAGCCTTTTCCCCCCAACTGGCTGAATTCGACCCTGAGGGTCTAAATTTTGAAAGCTTACAATATGCTCTGCAAACTATCCTTGAAGCACCTGATAACTTGGTTCCTCCTGAGAATTCTGAAGATGTAGTTGAAGAAGAAGTAGTTTAATAAGAGGAGTCATCTCCCAATATCTTTGAACACTTTTCTGACAATATTTTCCAAGCAAACTTTGAAATTGTCCACCCTTACAACACAAGGAGCAAAACACAAGGTAAACCGTCTTCTGAAATGAGTAACAATGTGCCTCCAAAACATCCTAAGAAAGCTGAAATAAAACAAAGTTTAGCAGCTCCAGTTTTAGAATATGACTTGATTGAAGATTTGAAAAAACTAAGAGCTAATATTTATGTTTATGAGCTTTTGAAATTTCCTTTGATTCTGTAGAAAATGCTTCAAAATATCACAGAAAACAGCAAGAACAACAATTCTAGCAGCAAGAAAATTGTAGAAATCATTTCTAAAATAGAAAAATGGATCCCTACTAAGACCACACCTGAGCTTCCTGATAAAAAGGATTCACCTGAAAAAACTGTATTGAATGTAGATAAAATTGTTTCAGGGACAGCAACAAAAAATCAGCAGAATTCAGCTGTTAATACTCGTAAAAATGTCCCACCTTTTTTACTGAATTTTGAAATTTTCAATAGAAATGTACATAATTGCATGGTAGATTCCGGTGTATCATCAAATGTCATGCCATTATTTGTTTGCCAAAAGATTAATGCAGAAGTTCAGCCTTCCAGTTTTAAAATCATTCAGCTAGATCGGACGAATGTTAAGGTAATCGGTGAATTGAAGGATGTTCTGGTTAGGCTATCTTCTAATCCTAAGGTTCACCAAATTATTGATATCATTGTTGTTGACATCCCTGAAGTCTATGGTTTTTTCTTGAGCAGGATTGGTCTGAACAATTGCATGGTTATTTTGCAACAGATTGGTCTCATTTGTGGCTGTCGGAAAGTGGACAGCCAAATAAAATTAGGATAAACCATGAACATTATCTAAAGCATACCATGACAGATTTGAATGATCCAAATAAACCTTTTACCACTGCCACTAATTCACTTGAAATGCAGGGAATGAACACTTTCTTCGGTAACTTAATGGCCGAAACTTCCCCCAACACCAATCTAGAGAAACAATCGGAGCTCATGACATGTACTTAGTTAGCAACTTTGTCGAATGTGCCAAACACTATCGACAAAGCTCATATATGGTCAATTTACTTCGATGGATCCAAATCCAAAGAAGGAGCTGGTGCAGAATGTGTTCTTATCGAGCCAGTAGGTAATAAGACTTTCATCGCCTGTCGATTAGAGTTTGAATTTACTAACAACACCGTCAAATACGAGGCACTTTTTCAAGGACTCGGGAAATCTGTAGATATGGACGTAAAGAAATTAATGGTATTTAGTGATTCATAAATTGTGGTCAGGCAGGTAAGAAATTCCATACATTGCCTATCACCACACCTGGAAAGTTACCAAACTGAGGTATGGAATCTAATGCACAAATTTTCAGCATTTAACATCAATTCCATTCCTAGATTAAGTAATTTTGAGGCTGACTTATTGGATATCGTCGCTTATAAACTTTTTCCCACAGAAGGTCTTTCTCCAAATGCATTTTCAATTGAGTTATTGTTCAGACCATCGATCCCAGAAAACATCACTAATTGGAGAGTGTCCGAAGATGATCAGCAGATCATTAGCTTTTTTCATATGGAGGACACTTTCCAAGGTGCAATTATCAATGAAGGCACTCAAGATGAAAATCTTCTCAATTTCACGGTAATATCAAAGCCTAGATCTCCCGAATCGACATCTGACCTGGTAAACTTTATTCCTAAATCTGTGGTAAGACTAGAGAAGTTTTATGATTTGCATGACAAATTCATAGGGTCGGTAAATTGTAAAATGAACAGTCCTTCCTTGACTCATGAAATGATAAATCTAGGGACTAAAGATAATCCACAAAATATCAATTTGGGAATGGGATGTTCTGAGCAAGAACGGTCCAATTTTATAAAACTATTTAAAGAATTCAAGGATGTCTTTGCCTAGACATATGATGATTTAAAAACTTTTGACCCTAATATAATACAGCATATCATCCCCATGAAACCCCAGACTCAAAATTTTCAGCAGAAGCTGAGAAAGATGCACCCTAAGTTGGAACCAAATGTAAAGAAAGAACTAATAAATTATTGAATGCAAAGATAATCTTTCCAGTGAGACACACACAATGGGTGTCTAATCTAGTTCATGTAAGGAAGAAAAGTGGTAAAATTTGAATCTGTGTCGATTTTTGTAACTTGAACCGAGCATATACAATTATCCTGTTCTTCCAATGGACCAAATTCTTCAACAGGTATCTGGTTTCGAAAGACTGTCACTATTATATGTCTTTTCGGGATACAACCAGGTCCTCATGTCTCCAGAAGACCAGTTAAAAACCACTTTTCGTACCCCATGGGGGACCTATTCCTATAGGAAGATGCCTTTCAGAGTCATAAATGTCAGAGCCACTTTCCAGAGAGCAATGGATATTTCTTTTCATGGTCTCATAAATCAATATGTAGTGGTCTATCTTGATGGCGTTATTGTTTTCTCCAAAAACAAGAAAGATCACTTGTCTCACCTTAGGTCTTTCCTAGAACGATGTCGCAAGTACAGCATATCTCTCAACCCTAAGAAGTCAATATTTGTAGTGGAACAAGGAAAACTTCTTGGATTCATAGTATCCAGTAATGGGATGATCATTGATCCTAAAAGAACTCAAGCCATTGCCAAACTTCCTCCCCCCTCCTCCAAAAAATCTATGCAATCATTTTTAGGCCAGATTAATTTTGTCAGAAGGTTTATCCCAAGTTTCTAAGAAATGGTAAGGCCATTACAGAATTTAATTAAAAAGGATGTTCAATATCATTGGGGACCACAGGAAAATCAAGACTTTGATTCCATCAAAAAATCCATAGTGGAATCCCCTTCCTTGATGAGTCCTGATTTCTCACAAGATTTCACTCTTTACACTTTTGCCTTTGATCGATCTTATGTTGTTGTGTTTACCTAAAAGAATGTTGAAAGCAATGAAATCCCCATTGCCTTCATGATCTCAGCCTTCAAAGGAGCAGGGATTAACTATCCGTCTGTAGATCAACAGGCTTATGCAGTTTTCAAAGCAGTGAAACATTTCCGATCATATTTGCTAAAATCCAAAACTAAATTCATTGTTCCTTATCCTACTGTCAGAAACTTGTTTGTACAAAAGGAAATGGGTGAAAAAAGGGCAAACTAGATGGCATCATTACAAGAGTATGACCTCTAAATAACCCTTGCATAAATTGTCAGAGGTCAAGGCCTATGCAAACTAGTGGTTGATTCAGTTGAAGAACGACAAAGTCAAATTAATGTCTTAATTGTAAATCAGCATAGTGAAAATCAGATCTGTTGTACACAATTTTTTGCTAATTCTTGGTTTGATGATATTAAATTTTGTTTAAAACACGGTTCTTATCCTCGCCATCTCTAACCAAAAAACATAAGAGCATTAAGACTAAAATCTTCACCTTTCCAGTTGGTAAATGACGTATTATTCCGTAAGAATTTTGATAGTGTTCTCATGCGTTGTTTGGAAAGAGATGAAGCAGAGAAAGTATTATTTGAACTTCATGCAGGTGAAGATGGTGGGAACTTAGATGGAGACACCACTTCTCACAAGGTATTAAGATATGGGTACTATTGGCCCATGTTGCTCAAAGATGCCCATGTGTTATGTCGTAAATGCATAATCTTCCAAAAGGCTATTGGACGAGTAAAAAAGGTAGCATTCCCTCTGCAGCCTGTCTCAGTGGATTCACCTTTTCAGCAGTGGGGTCTAAACATCATAGGTCCAATTAAACCCACTTCTTCACAGCAGCATAAATACATCATTACAGCAATAGATTATTTTACCAGATGGTCTAAGGTTGCACCACTGAAAGTGGTAAACACTAATCAGGTGATATCTTTCCTTGACACGAATATCATTACTAGATTTGGCATTCCCGAATGTTTGGTATTTGATAATGCTTCTTAATTTTTGTCCCTCGATATGAGTGCTTTTTCTTTAGAAAAAGGGATCAAACTGAAATATTTTTCTAGCTATTACCCCCAAGGAAACGGCCTAGTAGAATCAATGAATAAAAATTTGATAAAAATCATCAAGAGGATAGTTTCTAAAAACCACAAAAACTGGCACAATGCACTTTTTAATGCACTCTTGGCTAATAGGGTGACACCAAAAACTTATGTTGGTAATTCCCCTTTCTTCCTTGTCTATGGAAGAGAAACAATTCTCCCTCCTCATGTTATGCTTCCCTCTCTACAACTATCGCAGAAAGTTCAAGAAGAGGAATGACTTTCTCTTGAAAGTTGAATTAATCCCTTGTTGAAACTAGAAGAAGTCGGTGCAAAAGCGAAAGAGAGACTGGATAAGCATAAGCAGATTGTCAAAGGGTGGTTTGATTCAAACTCTGATTCGTATAGAAACTTCAAGGTAGGGGATTTGGTTCTCAAGTGGGATAAACCTCACGAAGGGAAGGGGGAACACACCAAGTTCCAGAACCTATGGTTGGGGAATTTTGTAATCGTTGAAAAATTAGGTCCCAGCTCCTTCCATCTACAAAGTTTGGAGGGACATCCAGACACCTTCCTAGTGAATGGCCAAGCTCTCAAGAGGTATTTTTCCTAATAAACTCCAGATCCACCTTTGTACATAATTTTTCTGTTTTGATTTATTTTTGTTTTCTGGTTTTTGGTTCTTTTCATTTTGTTTGCTTTCGTTTCTTTCTGGTTAAAACATTCCTGTGTCACCTTTTAGTTCATGAAGGGAAACTAGAATGCCTCATTTTTAAGAAATAGTCAAGGTATTTCAAAGCATGAATGTTGTAATTTCCTAAAACGTGGACTATCTAAAGAAGTTTTTATGTTCAAAATAGGTTTCATGGTTTCACTTTATAATTATGAGCAGACACAACCATCATTAAAGCTCTTTACATTGTCCCTGCTTTTAAAGAAAGAAACTCAAGTATGCCTTCCTGTCCTCGAAGAATTAGTTTCAATCAGAAAACCAATTTCAGATCATAATGAAGGTTATCAATCAAAACAATAAAGGCTGGAAAATATCAAGTGTTCTAAAAACTGAAATTTTCAAGCACCACCCCGCTCTTGTGAATATCATTAAATTTATGTCAGACTGTAAATAATTTCTCGAGACTTGTGGGAAGTGTTTGTAAACCCACCAAGATACTGAACAGGTCTGCTGGTAGTGGGTAAATGCATGCATGATGCCAAGACAACTTCGTCGGGGTACTGAACATGCCCTCTGGCAGCAAAGCAATGTCGGGTTCAAGAAAATTATCAGGTATAAATTTTGATATTAATCATAAGTGCTCTTCATGTTGAATTGAAACTTCTTGGACAAACATAGTTACCAACTTAATGAGAACTCTCCAGAGTTATCATTTTTTGGGGGGTCCAATTTTTTACCTCGTTTTTAAAAATGGTGCTACCGGTAGCACACCCTCTCCATTTTTAGATGATTTTTGATATTTTCAATTTTTCGATCCCCAATA
>JASDQU010261603.1:0-14438 GCA_032191745.1 Picea mariana
TAGGTGACCCCTTTGGATGGTAAAGGGATGTTGATTATATCAAAAAGGAGGTCAAAAAGGGTGGTACTGGCATATAGTTGGAGGTCAATGGTATGTAGTATAGGCAAAGAACATGGTCAAAACCGGGGACCAACACTTGTTTGTCGGATCTAGGTGCGAAGGACCAACAGTTGTTGGATCCAAGTAAGGGTAATGCACCTTAATCCTTTGAAAGTACACAGGAAGATCAAGGGTTAAGATTCATTCAGCAGGAGCCTAAATATTTCAAGTTGTTAGATCTCATAGAAGTAGTGCATTGGTTAGTTGTGCAGAGTTATCAGAATTTTGAAAAACCAAAGGATTTGGAAGAAGTAGGGTGAAGTTCGTGAAATCCCGAAACGTGAAATACTGAAATCATCAGGACCATCTTTTGAAGGGGGACATGTGGCAAGTGATCAACATTTTTCTGACTCACAGAGTGGAAAGGTCAAAGGGTGGAGTCGTGAGAATTCAAAAAATCCAAATTCATGAAATGATCATGACCATTCATTAAGGTAGGACATGTGGTGATAGATCAATGTTTCACTGATTCGTGATTGGAGAGTTGGAGGTAGGAGCTGCAAAAACTCATGAAACGCAAAATCGCAACTTGATCATAGTCATCGGGTGGAGAGATATTGGGGACCATTGATCTAGCACCATCACAATTTTAGATATGAGGAGAACAGAGGTAAGGAGACTCTCAGAGTCGTGAAATGAGAAATCGTGACATGCCTTTCATTCAAGCGACGACCATCACCCATGGTCACATGAGCAGAGGTAAGGAAAGGAGATAATATTTGTTAAGCCCTTGTCAGGGTTTCGAAGGTTGGGAGAATCAGGGTGATTCATATGCAAAGACCCAACACATGAAATCACAAAAATTCCTTTTGTGTAGGTGTGCGGAGACAACCCTTGGTCATGTAGAGGTGAGGCTCATGCTTTGTGTTTAGTTGCACAGGGAGAGTTTCATAAAGGGACCTGTAGATTTGTTCGTGGGATTCCAACAGGGAATACAAGATCTTGTCCAACTTGAATATGGAGAAAATCTAGAGACCGGGAGGTCAGTATAAACTGCTAAGGTTGGGGGTCTACATTAAGTGGTATCATATCTTAGATGTTTAATTTATGTAGTATAGGGTAGATAAAGAGAATACTTTGATACCATCAAGTGGTATCAGAGCCAAGATTGTTGTCTATATATTTCAGGCAAAAGAGAAAGAGGAAAAGAGATAAAGGAGATAGTCTCATACCATCAAGAGGTATAAGAGTGGATTTCATCTACATTTTAGGTGAAGGAGACATAAAAGACATTCCGACTACAATGAGTAGTATCAAGAGTTGAATCATGTCTGAAGGTTGTAGGAAAAGGTGGAAAGGAAAATAGTGATAATCTGATCAAATCAAATGGTATCACAAGCTGAAGTTTACTTGCGGACAGCAGGTGAAGGAAGACAGAGTATTGATACTCTGACGATGGTTTCATGGTGTGCAAAAAATGGTAGATAGCCAAGAGGGCTGAAGACAGAAAAGATGGCTACTGAAGGCCATGAGCTGTTGATTAAGGTTGGTTGTCATTGATGTCAACCCTTGAATAAAGACTCGTGGTACAAAGGTTTGGGTAATGGAACCAATATTGTTTGATGTAAATATGACTCATTATTGTTTTTCATGGTTGATAAGAAGTAAATATGGATGAACTCCAAAGTGGTCCCTTTAAGGTGAAATCCCTCACGGGAAGGGGCTTTGCAGAGAAAGAGAACTCCTACTTAAATGTGGAATAATGAGATGAACGATAGTGAATTTGTTAGGGAAACTATCCTATATGGATAGTTCTTGTCATTTCATTTCCATTGGTATGTAAAATGTCACATAACTCCTCACGGTTAGAGAGTTATGACCATGTGAAGTTGGAGAACCCAGGTTTGGATAATGCACCCAAGTTTGTTTGATGGATAATGGTATGATTTTTGATATATTTAAAGGTAATACATTTCTAGATGGATAGTACATTTCATTCCATTTTGTGTGGTATGTGGAATGTCACATAACTCCTCACAGTTTGAGAGTTATGGCCTTACGAAGTTGGAGGACCCTCATATGTCATCTAGAAGCCCCAAAAGGTCAATGTAGTCAAAGTGGTTTAAGAGATTTTAAAAGGTAAATAACAAAGTGAAGTGATGAGTTTATTATAATTCAAAATGAATATAAAATGAATTATTTCAATAATAAATTTAATGGAGAAATTGGAAGTGGGTTAACCCTAAAATAAGGAAAGTGGACCAAGTGACCTAGAAGATGTTTTTAAGGAAGCTACTTGGAGAGTATAAAAAAGACAAGGCTCTCTCATTTTAATAACTCTTGAGCATATTGAATATATATAGGTGTCTAAGGTAACCAAGGATATCTAAGCCCAATTTCTAAGGTAAGGTGAAGAAAATATGGTCGAAATGCACAAAAGGATAAATTCTTTTGATCGTGCTTTCTAAGGTATGTTATTTATAGGTCATCTCACCATTTTTTCTATAACGTTGTTTATATAATGATTCAGACCATGAAATTTATATTCCATTGAGAAAACATACCCAAGTATCTGTGGTAAAATTTTTATCTTGTGGATCGTTGTATTTTGGGAGTTACACTCCGTGGAAAATAGGGTTTGTGGTTAGTCCTGAAACTAGTCAAAAAAAGGTGCTTTGGGTAAAAATGTCATAACGTCTTCATAACAGATCCAAATTAAGTGAGACAAAATATGTTTGTTAGGATATAGTCTGTAGTATGCTTTGTAATAATTTTCAATCAATTCAATGAATATTTCCTGTGGAGCACGCTCTACAAGGTCTCTCTCTAGAATAAGAAAGAATTCATCAAGGTATGCCATTTTTTCTATAACTTCTTTTCTCAGAGGTTCCAAGTAGTGAAAATTGGAGTAATTTCACAAAACACACTAAAAAACATCATGTATCAGTTTCATATCTTTATACATTACATGTTCAAAGTTATGATTACTTCAAGTTAGGGTTGTTGACTAATCCAAAACTAGGCATGTGAGACTAAAGAAAAGTTTGATGAAAATGCTAGTCTCTTGTTGTTAAAGTTAAGGAAGATTTGTAGGAATGTGATAATATACACCAGGTCTATTACAGAGCTACAAATCATATTTGGATGATGAAATTGATGAGGGTTTTTGGTTGAGGTACATGTTGAGTACATGGTTGAGACAAGTAGTTGATGAGTTGGCACATACATGAGGTGTATAGTTGATGATGTTGGTACATATTGATGAGTAGTTGACACATGATTGGTAAATACTTGGGACATGGTTGGATGCACTTTTTTATGGTACAAGTTGATTACAGTTTGGTGCATGATTGATGCACTTTTTTATTGTACAGTTTTATTATAGGTTGAGGTATAGGTTGATGCATGGTTAAGGTTTTTTGGTACAGTTTTAAAGCGGTATATCTCACAGTGATAGTGTGATAGCGGTTCCATCATTCTACTTCTACTTAAGGGTGGTTGGACAGGGATAGGACAAGTGGTTGTAGCCGAAGAACATAGGGGGTTGTAGCCTCCTTCTAGTTGTAGCCAGAGAATTGAGGAGTTGGAGCTTCCCTCAGGTTGTAGCTTGAGAAACTAGGGGGTTGGAGCCTCCTTCCAGTTGCAGCTGGAAAACAAAGGAAGTTGGTGCTTCCAATGAATGCAATTCTTCGAGACATATATGAAAAAGCATTATGTGGTTTTCTCCCACTTTGGATTTCCATGTAAAACACTGGTGTACTGTGTATGTGTATGATTGTTCATTTGTTCATTGCTTATTTACTCTCCAATTATTGGATGATAATGCTTCATTGATATAACACTTGGATTATATGGTTAAAAAGGATTAAATTTCTCTATTATTGATTCACCCCCCCTCTCATTAATCCAACAATTGGTATCAGAGTCGGTTCCTTAAGGAAATGGTTTAGCCACTGAAAGGAGATCGTGGATTATTCTGAGAGTGGAGTACCAATGTTTAATGGTAATAACGTTTTTAACTATGACATGTGTTGCATAAGGACAGAAGTATTTTTATAGGCACAACGACACTATATTTGGCTATCAGTTGTTATAGGATATGATAGTTCAAAAAGGGAAAAGACTACAACCAAGAAGGAATTGAGGAAGAATAACAAAATAGCAATGGATTTCATCTAGGAAGGATTACCTAATCCGGTAAGAGAAAAGGTTTGTAAATGTTCATCAGCAAAAGAAATTTGGGATAAGTTACATGACATATATTCTTCACCCATCACAGATTCAGAAAATGTCAAAGAAGATGAAGATAAAAATCAAGAAGAATTATGTTCACCAAGTCAAGAAGATTTAGAAGATGAAGAGTACATAATCATCAGAGGTATGTTGTTTTGTGTTAATTGTGAAAAACGTGGACATCTTGAAATAGAATGCCATGAAGGAAATGAGTTAGGAAAAATAATTGAAAATGAAGACAATTATGAAGAAGAATTGATTAGTGCTTTAGATGAACTAAGAAAAGAAAACAATTCACTCAAGAAAGAATTGATGAAACAAAAGGAAAGTGTTCACATTTTTTAAGAAGCCCAACAGGTCATCGAGAACTTAAGAACTCAGCTAGAAGAAGCCAGAAAGATCGAAGAAAGTCTTGAATATCAAAAGAAATGTTTGGAAATCAACATAGCAGCACAAAAGGAAGAAGCAGAACTGAGAGAGAAGATATTGACAGATCATCTTAAGGAAAGAACTAACGATCTAAACTAGCTTGAGGTAGAGTTTGGTCANAAACATCCACATCAATTATAGAGAATGAAGAGAAGCACTTTAGGTTGCTAGAAAATAAGAATGAAGAAAATACAAAGAGTTATAGAGAAGTACTCAAAGGAAGGAATCATGGTCAACCAAAATCTAAGAAAACTATTGAAGATACATCTTCAAGGAGACCATCCATGTCAAGCCAAAAAGAAGCTTCAATCATGATCATGATCAGTCAAGACAAAAATTTAGATGGACTATGCCACAAAGAAGATCATTCACTCCCAGGTATACAATTTTTTTTATGGTCATTGTTTTTATTGTACTAACTTTGGACATAAGGTTGCAGATTGTAGGGATTATAAAAGAAATGTTCAAGCAAGAAGTGTCTATGTGGCCACACATAACATTGAGTGTTGCAAATGTCATAATTATGGACACATAGACAATGATTGTAGAAGCACGATTGATACTTCCATGAAAGAGAATACTGATATTAGATATAAGAAAGTATGGATAAGAAAACATGAAGAACATGTAAAACAATACTAGGTACCAGAGATCGAAAGATTGGCAATAAAACGAGATGAAGAAAATTCTACAGAGAAAAAGAAAGATGTCAGATACAGAAAGGTTTGGAAAATAAATGAAATAAAGGAAGGGAAATTAAATAAGGAACAGGTTCAAGAGATTGTACTTTCAGGCATTGTAGTGAAAGATGAATCCACAGACAGAAAGACTGAATTTAGAGCTCAGAGAGATAATGAATCTACCCATGATGATGATGATGAATCTACCAATGAAGATGATGATGAATACACATCAGAGCAGTAATTGTTTTGATCCATCTGACTTAGAGACTCCCAAGTAATATGAATATTAGACAGGGGGAGTCTATGTGATAGCTCTGACAGACCAAAGAACCATCCTTCGAACAACTTCAAGAGTTTGAGAAGAGAAATTCAGAGAAATCAATTAGCAGAAGTATAGTCTGATAGTATAATGATAAATGGGTTAGCATTATGGATAGTTGCGCAAGTAGAGTCTTGGAAAGTATGGACAAAGATGGATTCGTAAGAACACTTAGCATGTTTGGATAGATATATGATAGTGGACGAGAGCATGGATTCATATATTGGTTTAGAGAGTGTTTCATATACAAAGGAACATTATCATAATGGATGATAATTACATAGGAAATGGCTCAAACAATGCTAATGGATCAGAAAATGACATATATGTTTTGGACACAGGCAGTGCATAAAGCAATTCACATTCAAAACAGAGTAATTCTCAAAAGCAACACTAACAAAACTCCCTACGAGCTATGGAAAGGAAGACCAACAAATGTGAATCACTTCAAAGGTTTTGGAAGCAAATGCTACATCAAAAGAGAAGATGGAAGAATGAGAAAGTTTGACTCTCGTGTGGACAAAGGAGTACTTGTTGGTTACTCAAGTACAAGGAAAGCATACAAGTGTTACAATCTAAGATTAAACAAAGTTGTGGAAAGAATCAATGTAACAATTGATGAAACAGGCAGACTAGAATGAAAGGAAGATGAAAACAAATCAATGGAACAACTTTTCGAAGAAGAAGATGAAAAATAAATAGAAGAGGAAGATGAAGATGAAGAGAATCTGACAGAAGTAGAAGAGCAAGTTCAACAATTATCTCCAAAGACACTTAGCAAACAAGTATAGAAGAATCATCATTCAGATCAGATTATTGGAAACAAAGATGAAAGAGTTGAGACTAGAAGAAAAATCCATTCACCAGAACAAACACACCTAGCACTCTTATCTAAAATTGAACCAAATTTTTTTGAAAAAGCCAACAATGATGAATTTTGGAATAAGGCCATGGATGAAGAATTGGATCAAATAGAAAAAAATGACACTTGGGAATTGGTTCCAATACCAAAGAATAAGAATGTGATCGACACAAAATGGGCTTTTAGTAATAAATTGAATGAATATGGAAAGGTTACAAGGAAAAAAGCTAGATTGGTATGTAAAGGATATGCTCAGATTGTAGGAATTGACTTTGAAGTGACTTTTTCCCCAGTTGCCAGAATGGAAGCAATCTATTTTCTTTTAGCTTATGCATGCTCCAAAAATGTTAAAGTATATCAGATGGACGTAAAATCAACTTTTCTAAATGAAGAATTTGAAGAATAAGTCTACATTGAACAACCAAAAGGATTTCAATTGTCAGAGAACACAGATTATGTGTGTAAATTAAAAAAGGCCCTGTATGGTCTAAAATGGGCTCCTAGAGCATGGTAGTCTAGACTGGATAAGTATATGCAACAAGAAGGGTTTGAAAAAGGAAGTGTAGACAACAACCTCTACATCAAGGTAAGTCAAGGTAATATTTTATTAATTGAATTTTATGTTGATGATATTATTTTTGGTACTGATGATGACAGGTTAAGCCAAAAATTTGAAAATGATAAGAAAAATGAATTTGAAATGTCATTACTTGGAGAACTATCCTTCTTTATGGGACTTCAGATACATCAAAGCAATCAAGGAATTTGTATTTCTCAAACCAACTATATCAGAGAAATGCTGAAGAGGTTCAGAATGGAAGATTGCAAACCAATTATCACTCCCATGCAAACCAGTTGCAAGTTGAGCAAAGATTATGATTCAAAGTCTATAGATCAGAGGAAATACAGGTCAATGATTGGCAGCCTACTATATGTGACAACAACTATACCATATGTAATGTAGGCAGTTGGACAAGTGGCACGATTTCAAGCAGCACCAATGGAATCACATGTATTAGCAGTGAAGAGGATTTTCAGATATCTCAAAGGAACAAAAGAGTTTGGATTATGGTATCCAAAAGGAAATGATCTATCACTAATTGCCTACACAGATGTAGATTAGGCAGGTTGTATTGATGACCGACGGAGAACCAGTGAAACAACATTCTACTTGGGTGATTTTTTAGTATCATGGCTAAGAAAGAAACAATAATCAATATCTTTATCTACAACCGAGGTAGAGTATATTGCAACAGCATCATGTTGTACACAGGTACTTTGGATGAAACAAACTCTGACAGATATACAGGTTGAGTATGATGATCCCATTCCAATCTATATAAGTGCCATCAGTATCTCGAAGAACCTGGTTATGCACTCCAAGACAAAGAACATTCCAATCAAGTATCACTTTCTACGGGAACAGGTTGCAGAAAAGAACATCAGAGTTGAGTATGTGAGCACAAAAGAACAAGTGGCAGACATATTTACAAAACCACTTCCACGTGAATCCTTTGAATATCTTCACCAAAGACTTGGAGTTATTTCTACTCCAAAATGAATTCTTTTTGAATGCTTATCTTATATGTATTAGATGTACACGAGGAAGCACCATAGGAGGACAGTTCAGTCAGGGGGAGCAACCCCAGATGGAAAGATACCTTTGCCATTGATGACAAAGGGGGAGAGATTTATCAGATGCAGAGGGCAAAGGTAGATTTATCAGATGCAGAGGACAAAGGCATGGTTCTAGGGGGAACATGAGTGATATGATTTCAATATTTCATCAGAGTGTTTCCATCAATGCCAAAGGGGGGGATTGTTGATTAAGGTTGGTTGTCATTGATGTCAACCCTTGAAGAAATCCCCATAGCACAAGGTTTGGGTAATGGACCCAATAGTTTTTGATGTAAATATGAATCATTATTGTTTTTTCATGGTTGATAACAAGTAAATATGGATGAACTTCAAAGTGGTCCCCTTATGGTGAAAGCCCTCATGGGAAGACACTTTGCGGAGTAAGAGAACACATGATTAATTGTGGAATAATGAGATGAAGGATAGTGAATTTGTGAGGGAAAATATCCTATATGGATAGTTCTTGTCATTCCATTTCTGGTGGTATGTATAACGTCACATAACTCCTCATGGTTAGAGAGTTATGACCATGTGAAGTTGGAGAACCCGGGTTTGGGTAATGGACCCAAGTTTGTTTGATAGATAACGGTATGATTTTTGATATATTTTAAGATGATACTATTCTATATGGATATTACATGTCGTTCCATTTCTGGTGGTATGTGGAATGTCACATAAATCCTCACGGTTTGAGATTTATGGCCTTACAAAGTTGGAGGACGCTCATATGTCATCTAGAAGACCCAAAAGGTCAAAGTAGTCAAAGTGGTTTAAGATATTTTAAAAGGTAAATACTAAAGTGAAGTGATGAGTTTATTATAATTCAAAGTGAATACAAAATAAATTATTTCAATAATAAATTTAATGGAGAAATTAGAAGTGGGTTAACCCTAAAATAGGGAAAGTGGGCCAAGTGACCTAGAAGATGTTTTTAAGGAAGCTACTTGGAGAGTATAAATAAGAGGCAAGGCTCTCTTATTTTAATCACAATTGAGAATAATGAATTTCTATAGGTCTCTAAGGTAAGCAAGGATATATAAGCCTGATTTCTGAGGGAAGGTGAAGAAAATAAGGGTGAAATGCAAGGAAGGATAAATTCTTTTGATGGTTCTTTCTAAGGTATGTTATTTACAGGTCATCTCACAATTTTTGCTATAACATTTTTTCTATAATGATTCATACGGTGAAATTGTTATGACATTGAGAAAACGTAACCAATTATTAGTGGTAAAATATGCAACATGTGGGCCATTATATTTTGGGAGTTACAGGACGTGGAAAATAGGGTTTGTGGCTGGTCCTGAAACTAGTCAAAAACAGATGTTTCGGGTAAAAACGTCACAACTTCTTCATAATAGATCCAAATTCATTGAGAACAAATATTTTGGTTAGGGTATAGGAGGTAGTATTTTTTGTAACTATTTCATATCAATTCAACAAATATTTCATGCAGTTCACTCTCTACAAGGGAACTCTCTAGAATAAGCCAGAATTCAGCAAGGTATGCCATTTTTTCTATAACTCTTTTTCTGAGATGTTCCAAGTAGTGAATGTTGGATGCATTTAATTAAACACACTGAAGAACAATGTGTATCAGTTTCATATATTTATACATAACATGTTCAAAGTTATGATTACTTCAAATTAGGGTTGTTGACTAATCCAAAACCAGACATGCGAGACTAAAGAAAAGTTTGATGAAAATGCTAGTCTCTTGTTGTTAAAGTTAATGAAGGTTTGCAGGAATGTGATCATATAAACTAGTTCTGTTACATAGATACAAATCATATTTGGATGATGAAGTTGATGAGGGTTTTTGGTTGAGGTACATGTTGAGTACATGGTTCAGACATGTAGTTGAGGAGTTGGAACATACATGAGGTGTATATTTGATGATGTTGGTACATATTGATGAGTCATAGTTGATGAGTAGTTGACACATGATTGGCACATACTTGGTACATGGTTGGATACACTTGTTTATGGTACAGGTTGATTACAGGTTTTTTGGTACAAGTTGGTGCATGATTGATGCACTTAAACTAAGGTACAGGTTGACTACAGGTTGAGGTACAGGTTGGTGCATGGTTGATGCACTTGTTTATGGTACAATTTGATTACACGTTGAGGTACATGATGATGCATGGTTGATGCATGGTTTGTTGAATTGGTGTTCAGCGCCTCCTTTGGGACTTGCGACATGGTCTAACAACCTCTCATGGATCCATTAACTATGGTGGTGATGAGTTTATCAATCACCTGCGGGTTTGGTCTAACGACAACCGTATTGCCACTAAACTGGTATTAGAGACTAAGGTTATGGGTTTGAGTCCGCTTGATTGCTGTCAAGTATCTTAGTTGGTGTTGAGGGGGAGATTGTTGAATTGGTATTCAACACCTCCTTCGGGACTCACAACATGGTCTAACAGCCTCCTGTGGATCCATTAACTCTGGCGGTGATGAGTTTATCAATCAACCACGGGTTTTGGTCTAACGGTAGCCATACTGCCGCTAAACTTTGTTGGCAGGAATTGCAGCTTGCACAGTTTGCATAGGACTTTTTTTCCATCAATGCCAAAGGGGGAGTTTGTTGGCAGGAATTGCAGTGTGCACAGTTTGCATAGGACTTGTTTTTGTCATTAATGTCAAACTTTAAAATGCCAAAGGGGAAGTTTGTTGGTCATTTTGCACAAGCACCGTGGATCAGTTTTCACAGGCACAACTTGAATTTCGGAGATCGTCACTCCGAGAGTTTCTATTTCGGGATTTTTGCATGGTAAGCAAAAACTCCAACATCACGAAGTCTCGAATGTCAAAATACCAAAAGGGACACATGTCACATGATTCCGGGAGTTTCTATTTCAGGATTTTTGCATGGTAAGCAAAAAATCCAACATCACAAAGTCCCGAATGCTGAAAGACCGAAAGGGACAAACGTCACATGATTCCGAGAGTTTCTATTTCGGGATTCCGAGAATTTCTATTTCGGGATTTTTGCCTGGTAAGAAAAAACTTCAAACATCACGAAGTCCCGAATGTCAAAATACCAAAACCACGATAGTCATCCATATCGATGAATGATTAAGTCATATCTGTTGGAATAAGCATTGGAGGAGTAATATAAGAGTTGTATATGTCCGTTGATTTGTCCTCGAGAAGTTAATGCGAATCGTCTGATCTATGTCCACCAGATCAAATGTGAAGTTGTCAGATCATTTCAGGGTTCATGAATTGGAGTGTTGAAACACTTCATCACAGAAATGCCAAAACACCGAAATGCGAAATGCCGAAATGCAAAAATGTGAAACACCGAAAATTTCAGGCTTTGTGACTTGGAGTATTGAAACACTTCATCACAAGAAATGCCAAAACGCGGAAATGCGAAACACTAAGATACCTTTTTTGTGTAGGCAGTGGTTAGCACCAATGGTCATGTGAGAGGGAGGAGCTAGCACAAAGCTAAGCTCTATTTCGAGGTTTCGTAACTTGAAGTGTCAAGACTCTTTGACACAGGATTGCCGAATTGTCGAAATGTGAAATGTGAAATGCATTTTGATTAACCTGTGGTCACGACCAATGGACATATGGGTTAGCACAAGTGGTTTTCCAAAGTGCTCAAGGGTTATTCTATGCTGAGACAAAACAAATGTATGATCATCGAATGGTGTTGGTTAAATATTTAAGCTGATCGTGTGGCTATTGTTCTTCTTGAGGCCTTGACCAATAATAATCATTGTAAGGTAGTTATTAAGTTATTGTAATTGAATCTTTGAAGCTTGAGGGTTCGAGTGTACGCTCTAAATGTACAGGGTAGAAATAAGTGAAACTGGGTGAGATGAATGTTGGTGCATATGGAATTAATGGTACAATCGTAGCTCTAAGGTAAAATTCATTTCTGTAAATGAATATAAAACCGAAATAAAATCATACAGGGACAGTGAGAAGAAAAGATGAATATATAGCAAAGACCAAGGGGAGAAGAATGGATTTTGATATGATTATAAAAACAGAGAGGATTTGAATGCTTAATCTTTGACAGACAAGATCAAGAGTTGGTTTGCAAGTTCTTAGTGACAGAGAATGATTTCAGGGTGGTAGGGAGGAGCAAGGGGAGACTGTAAAAGTATCCTGTACAAGTTGGTGCTTGTACATCTAGGAGTTGTAGCTTCCATTCAGTAGGTGTTGAAGAAATAGAGGTAGAAACCTCATCTAGGTTGTACCTCAGATAAAATAAGAATGTAAAGAGGAGTTGGAGCTTGCCTTACATTCATAAGAAGAAGAGGTTTTTCCCTTTTGGGTTTCCTCATAAAAAATCACTATGTCACTATTTCATTTATGTGATTGTATATTTATTGGTTAAATGTATTACTGCAAGTTAAATGTTAAAGGAATGATTTATTGATTAATAAGTAATCTTCTTATAAAATGAAAGAAATTTTATACAACTGATTCACCCCCGTCCCCCTCTTAGTTGACTAATCCTATTCAACATGGTTCAGGTTTACAACAATATATCTCACAGTGATAGTGTGACAGTGGTTCCATGATTCTACTTCTACTTCAGGGCGGTTGGACGGTGTTAAGAACCAAATATCAATATAGCATAGAAAAGCCTCAGAAAAAGTACTCAACGCCTTGAAAAAGAGATAATTGCAGATAATAAGCCTCTTCGAGGGGGCAACCTCCTTTTACACCACTTAAATGTTCAAGTACAAGATGATTCAAAATGAAAATGTCTCCTTGGTATATATAAGAGACTAGGAGGTATAATTNACATAAATAAAATAACATTACTAATATAATATGCCCCAATTAAGGGGTAATGAGCCAATATTAGGGCTTAACATGCCCCTCCCCTTGAGGCAAGTGTTGCTGCAACACTTGAGTAACTCTGGATGCTTCTATACAAAAGACTCATCTTCCCAAGTGGAATCTTGAGCCGGTAGTTTCCCCCATTTAATTAGATACTCTGAAATGGATCCATTCCTCACCTGGCGAATTTTATGTCAGTTATGGATTCAGGCTCCAATATGATTTTTATTTCCTCATCAAGTTCTGGCAATATAGTTTGAACTAGGATCTTGTCGTCTATAACCTTCTTTAAGCATGAAACATGGAAAACTAGTTGTACTCGTGAAGATGCAGACAGCTCCAATTTGTATGCCATAGTACCCATATTTTGCAACACCTTATAAGGGCCATAGTACTTTGGTGATAATTTATTATCCTTCTTGGATTGCTTGAGGGACATGTGTTTGTAT
The DNA here is from genome assembly GCA_032191745.1 of Picea mariana. NCBI lineage: Eukaryota > Viridiplantae > Streptophyta > Pinopsida > Pinales > Pinaceae > Picea > Picea mariana. The sequence continues at coordinate 13,465 of JASDQU010261603.1, forward strand.
GGTTGTAGTCTTAAAAACACCCAATCCCCTACGTCAAAAATTCTTTCACTACGATGTTGATCTACTTGTTGTTTAATGCGATTATGTGCCATGGTCAGGTTGTCCTTTAAGATTTGGTGAACTTGTTGTTGATTCTCGATGTGATATTCCATTGCTTGAACCTTAGATTTTTCTTTTAGAGAAGAAGTGATGGAAGGAGGGTGGTATCCATAAAGTGCCATAAATGGTGTCCTTTTTGCTATAGTATGAAAGGAAGTGTTATACCACCATTTTTTCAAGGGTAACCATTTGAACCATTGTGTTTGTTTATCAGAGACAAAGCAACGAAGGTAGCCTTCTAGACATTTGTTCACCATCTCGGTTTCTCCATCAGATTGAGGATGATAGGATGAGCTATGAGCCAATTGAGTACCCAAACAAGAAAACAATTATGTCCAAAAATGTCCGGTGAAGATGGGATCTCTATCACTTACAATAATCTTTGGGCTGCCATGTAGCTTTTGAACTGTCTCCATGAATGCGGTGGCAACTGTACTAGATTTGAAGGGATGAGAGAGTGCACAAAAGTGTACATACTTGGTCAGTCTATCAAAAATCACCATGATTGCAATCTTTCCTTTAGACTTTGGTAACCCTGTGATGAAATCCATGGAAACCTCCTCCCAGCACTGACTTGGGATGGATAATGGTTGTAAAAGACCTGGGGTCTTAATTGTTTCCACCTTGTTTTGTTGTCAAACCAAACATTCTTCCACAAACCTTTGAACATTAGTTTCAAGGCCATCCCAAATAAAAACCTTCTTGACTCTATGGTAGGTTTTCAAAAATCTGAGTGCCCTCCTATTGGAGAGGTGTGCAATTCCAATAGTTCCTTTTGTTTGAGTTGGGATTTCTTACATAAATATAAGCGATCTTTGTACCACAGTGAATCATTTTTCCATGTAAATGTATCTGATGCACTGGAATCCTGCTGC
>JASDQU010261606.1:0-14881 GCA_032191745.1 Picea mariana
TCAATCATACATTCTATTATCCTTGATAAAACCATTCCACCTTCCGAAACTTGTTTCCCACCCCTTTTGGTTGGTGTACCTGATTAGCTTGGAGAGGGATTGAAGAAGTAGGTTGTCAGGCCCATGAGCAGTTCTATGTGTGAGAGAATTGTTGGGGATTGAATTCCATAGGTGTTAAACTGCAGCTACAATGCTCAGAGACTTCTGGTCCAGCCTGTTGCTGAAGCCTGTAACACATGGTAACCCAATTTGTAGAAGGATGTCCAAAGCCATAAAGCTGATAATGAAAAGATTATGAAATTCAAAGCGCAGTAGGATGACTTCAACATGAAACTATTCAAAGGTTTGAACAGAATAGAGAGGAAATTGACTAAGGAGAGTGACTCAAGTAGATCTGAGAGTCACAAATCTTCAAAGGAGAAGAGAGAAGTAAAAGGTGCTAGTAGACATCACCATCATCCCCATAAACATTCCCATAAGAGAGCAGGAAACATATCAAGTCTATCCCCTTCCATAAGGTATAAAAGATCTAGGGTGGATGAGCTGCGAGGAGAAATGAACAAAATCAAACCTCCTACTTTTGATGGTGAGCATAATAAGGATGAAGATGCCGAAACTTGGTTGCTAGGCATGATGAAGTCTTTTCAATTTCATAATTATTATTCTCATGTTGAAGGTAGAATTTCTATTTATCAACTCAAAGGAAAGGCCTCCATGTGGTGGGATCAACTTGTGCAGGTACAACACATTGTAGAGAAAAGTGTTACTTGGAGAGAATTCAAGAAGTATTTTGAGAATAAATACTTGACCAAGAGATACTATGACAAGAAAATGAAAGAGTTCTTTGAACTCAAGCTTGGAAGTACGACCATTGATGAATATGACAAAAGGTTTCTGGAACTCTTGAAGTATGTCTCTTTCATTAAGGATGAGATAGTCAAGATTCAACATTACTTAAGTGGATTGCCATCATTCATCAGTGACAAAATACAGTATGATGATCCCAAGACATTACAAGATACCATAAGGAGAGCTAAATGCTTATATGACCAACTGAAAGAAAGACCAGATTTCCAGAAGGCTTGGTAAGACAATAAGAAATTTAATATGGATCAGAGGAAAAAGGGAGCTAAGCCACCATTCTTCAAAAATAATCCACAATGGAAACAAACACATAAGGAAACTAGAGTGATTGACATAGGGAGTCAAGGGCCAAGACATCCACCTATGCAATGTTGGGGTTTTAAAGGAGACCATAGGTTTAGAGATTGTCCTCACAGAGGCAAAAAAGGTAGGGTTGTTCACAATGCACAATGAGCTGATATAGTAGAGGACATGGGAAGAAATGTGTCAAGGATTTATGCAGCCCTGGACAACAAGAAAGCAGAGTATCAGTCCCACAAGATTGAAGTGGAAGGTATGATCAGCAACCAAACTCTTGGTATTTTAATTGATTCAAGAGCTAGCCATAGTTATATAGACCCAAAGATGGTGTAAAGTTTGCATTTACCAAGAATAAATCAAGGGAAATCCTGGTTGGTGCAACTAGATATAGGAGCCAAAAGAAAGTTAATGATATGGTTAAGTCTTGTCTCATAGACGTGAATGGACTAAATACCAGGGCAGATTTGAACATCTTACCCTTAGGTTCCTATGACTGTTTAATTGGGATGGATTGGTTGGACCCACATCATGCTAAATTGGATTGTCATAACAAAGCATTCACTTGCTTGGATGAAGAAGGGAACCAAAGGAAAGTGTAGGGAATTCTCAGGGTAGTAACCGTTAGAGAAATTTCAGCATTACAGCTAAAGAAATGTTACAGAATAGGATGTCAAATATTTGCAGCTCATATGGAGGAGACACCTAAGGACAAGGTGACAAATTTGGAGAATTATGCAGTCCTGAAAGATTTTGAAGATGTATTCAAGGAAGTACTAGTACTACCCCCAAGGAGAGATATTTATTTCTCTATAGATTTGATGCTTGGAGCAGTGCCAGTATCAAAGACTCCTTACAGGATGAGTACACCAGAATTGAAGGAGTTGCAAATGCAGCTTGAAGAACTTATGAAGAAGGGGTATATGTGCCCAAGTGTATCACCTTGGGGTGCACCTATATTGTTTTTGAAAAAGAAAGATGGAACGTTAAGATTGTGCATTGACTTCAGACAATTGAATAAAGTGATTGTTAAGAACAAATATCCTCTACCAAGGAATGATGATCTCTTTGATGAATTGAAGGATGCAAGGATATTTTCAAAGATAGATCTCAGATCATGATACCATCAGGTAAGAATTAAAGAAGAAGATATTAGCAAAACCGCCTTCAGGACAAGGTATGGTCTTTATGAGTTCACGGTGGTACCGTTTGGATTGTCAAATGCACCAGCTATTTTCATGTTCTTAATGAATGGTGTTTTCTGAGAGTATTTGTACAAGTTTGTCATTGTCTTTTTGAATGACATTCGTATATATTCCAAGTCAGAGGAAGAGCATGAACATAATTTGAAGATGGTGTTGCAAATATTAAAGGAGCATTAGTTGTATGTCAAATTGAGCAAGTGCTCATTTTATCAAAAACAAATTCATTATTTGGGGCACATCATCTTAGAAGATGGGATAGAAGTGGACCCTGAGAAGGTAGAAGCCATTAGAGAATGGTCAACACCAAATAATGTGAAAGAGGTTAGATATTTCATGAGCCTTGCAAGCTACTATAGGAGATTCATTGGAGGATTCTTGAAGATAGCTCACCCAATCACTTCCTTGCAAAGGAAAGGTATGACGTTTCAGAGGACGTCGGACTGTGAAAGGAGTTTCCAACATTTGAAAAAATTATTGACAAGTGCTCCAATACTTAGGATCGTAGACCCAAATGAAGATTTCATTGTATGCACAGATGCATGTAATGAAGGACTAGGTGGAGTCCTCAGTCAAAATGGATTTGTGATATGTTATGAGTCAAGGAAGTTGAAGGAGCATGAAAGAAACTATGCCACTCATGATTTGGAGTTGGCAACCATATTGCATGCCCTAAGGAAATGGAGACACTACCTCATGGGAAAGAGGTTTGGGCTAAGAACAGACCACAGTGGTTTGAAATATTTATTTGATCAACCAAATCTAAATGCTAGACAAAGAAGTTGGTTAGAATTTCTAAGAGAATATGACTTTGATATAAAACATATCAAATGGAAAGAAAATAAAGTGGTTGATGCACTCAGTAGGAGGGTGCATGAGCTTCATGCGACAACCATCAGCATGTATCAGATTGATGTTAAAAGAAAAATTCTGGAGGCTGCAAATACAGATCTGCAGTACAGAGAATTGGTAGCAATGTTACAGCAAGGTAAGACACCCCAGAAGATGGATATTTATAAGTTGGGAGTAGATGGAATACTGTTGCGAAAGAACATAATTTTTATACCAAATGTCCAGGAATTGAAATTGTATCAAAGCATTCTTATATTAACTCAAGTGCTTCTGTACATGGTTTCTATAGCAACAACTATCTGCTCAAAAAACTCCTAGAATCTGTGTTCTTCTCTTCTCTCCTATGCTCTCTCTTTCTCTACAACTTCTTCTCTTACAATTGAGAAATTAGGATAAAATACATCTACGAGGGATCTTTCTTGAGTTTTCCGTCCTACAACTCTAAGCTATCTTATCGAAATTAAAGACTACAACTACTTTACATTTATTACATTAAATGCCTCCAACTTGCAGATGACAGAAACACTCAAGATTTGCATTACAATCCCCAAAAAATTTAAGAAAAATTACATCCTTCCAGCTATTACATTAATGTTTCATCTTTTAACTTTCAAAACATCTTCAAAATGCACGTTGGTGCATATCCTGTTGTCCTCCACTTGCACTTGCTGATGATGCTACTGCATCATATTCCTCTGGTTGAAAAATTCATGGATTGTTGTCCATGAGCTCCTACATCATCTGTCCATGTTTATGGATATATTCTTCACTTTCCCAACTAGCATCTTCAATCAGGTGTCCTTTTCACTTTACAAAACATTCAAAATATGTCTTCCTCTGAGTCAAAATATAACTCTCTGATCAATGATATTTTCAATCTGTAGCTTTTCAACTATAGGCATCTGTTTGACCCACTGAACTTCCTTCTGATCCTCTTCTCCTCTCGCTTCATCTCCTCTATAAGGGTACATATCGAATATGTTGAATATTGGTGATATTCCCACATCATCTGGAAATTGTATCTCATAAGCATTTGCCTCAAACTTCCGTAAAATATTACACGACCCTATGTTTTTCATCTTCATATTATTATATGTTCCCCTTGGGAGCATTTATTTTCTGATGTGTGCTAAGACTAAATATCCCACTCTGAATTGAATATCTCTTCTATTCTGATCTATTTTGTGCTTGTATTCCTGTTTGTAACTCTACAACCACTCTTTAATCTTACTGTGGAGCTACTGCATCTCTGCTACAAAATCTTCCACTCCAACACTCCTAAACTCACTCTACTTCAAGTCTCTCAACTTCCTCTTGGCTACATTCCATACATTATCTAGAATGGGATCTATCCTGTGCTCTTGTTAGGTGAGTCATTATATGAAATTTCTGCTTGCGGCAGAATCTGATCCCACTGACTGTGATGTTCAAATACTAAAATCCTCAATAAATCTCCCAAACTTCGATTTACTACCTTAGTTTGTCCATCCGTCTGAGGTTGATATGTTGAGCTAAAAGATAAATTTGTCCCCAGCTTCTTCCATAGTGTCCTCTATAAATGACCAAAAAATTTGGTATCTCTATCTAAAACAATACTCTTGGGTAAACCATGAAGTCGAACAACTTCTTTGAAAAACATATTTGCAATGTGTGTTGCATCACTGGTTTTCTAACATGGAATGAAATGTGCCATTTTTGAGAATCTGTCGACTACTACCAATATGGAATCACAATCTCTCTATGTCCTTGGCATTCCCAACACAAAATCCATGCTTACCACGTCCCACAACCTCTCTGGTATTGGCAATGGTTAATATAGCCCAATATTCTGTCTTTTCCCCTTTCTGTGCTCGCAAATTCTACATCTATTGACAAATTTCTTTACATCCGTCATTTTTTCTATACTAAGAAATATTTTGAAAATATCCTAGTATTGTAGACATGTGGACATGTATGGGCCCATTACTTGATCTTTTAAACTTTCCTAGAGTGTTTGTCTAGAATAAGATAGCTTTTAGAAACTATCTTAAGATTGCAAACATGTGGGCATATATGGGCCCTTACAAATCTTTAAGATGATTTCGAAAACTAAGAGGTACCCTAGGGGGAATTTTTCCTCTCCTAATGATTTTTTAAGGGAGATGGAATTTCCTTTCAACCACCTCTTTTGATTCCTGATATCACACTTGGGTGCAAGGGAAGAGCATACTTGAGGGTTAAAATTTATTTCTAGTCCCAAATTAGTTGATTGTGTTTGAAAATGCAATAACTTCAACTCATAATTTTAAAATGCCAAATGAGCCATCCATGTGCAAACAAAGAAAAGGGAAGAATAGTGATTCTTTCTACCCCTATGTGCTTATGTTAGCTAACCCTTCTTGTGAGAAAGGATTCTAAGTGAAGTGTTGTTTCTTTACAAAGTGCAGTAAATTGAAATCTGAAGGAAACGGGCCCTCAAACCACTCATAAAAACTCTTACAATTTGCAAAAAATGAAATTATGCCCAGGCTATAGTTTCGACAGGCACACAAAGGGCACATGCAAAATGTACAGAGTTATGAAGGTTGTCATGCGCAAAGTGCACAACATGCACGTCTTGTGTCTCGAAAGCCGTGCACTTCCTGTCACGTGTCGAGAAAGAAATTTCCAAGTGAAATTATCTTTCCTTGGATCTAAATTCTGACTTTAGAAGGATGGATTAGGCCGGTATTGGTACCTGCACATCCAAACAATTAGAAAGAAGTTCTCTCAAGACTCAAATAGGGAGGAATTTGATACCAATCCCCAGTATGGTCACCAATCTCTTGTGTTGGTGTTGTCACATGTGTGAGCAAAAACACAACACTTACCTGCTTAGTTAAGTCAGCTAAACAACACAGAGTTTTGTGAGTTGATTAAATAACCAAATACACATGAAACAAGGAAATAAAACTAAAAACAAAGAGAAATAAATGTTAGAGAAGATTGTAAGAACTAGAACCATGAAAAAACAATGGCCATCATATAACTACCAATGGATCAATATATTGATATGCTAACATCGTAGAGAAAGGTAAGGAGTTATGAATCCCCTCTTCCTCCTTGGGAGGGCTCTTGAGTTCCATAATAGAGAGCTCTTCTCTTCATGCAATGGAAAGTGACAATGGTGAACAAATACAATGCTAATCCTCTCAAGAGGTGAGTGGAATGGCCCTTGCTATAGTTCTTGAATGATTCAAAGAGAAAATATGATTCTCCAAGAAGAATCATTGCAGCATAACAATACCTTGAAGTTATTATTTTTCTATCACATCCATGGCACATATTTATAGTGTCCATTCATGGCAATATACAACTGGTTCATAGTGTGAACAAGCGGCCTTTTATGGCACTCCCTGTTGAGAAAAAGATATGATATGATCTTACTCAATCATTTTCATATTTTCTTGGCTAAAGAAAAATATACATGAATCTCACCCTATGTTTATAGCCAACAATAATAACATCTAACTTACAATTACTAATTACGAGTGCTTAGGCTGTTCTTTTATCAATAAAAAGCTTGCTGGAAATTTACTTTTTATGCAATTTTCTGAACATATTAATTTCTGAAATAAATGTAAAGATAGAAGTAAAGTCACCAACATGATAATCAATACAGATGAGACATAAACAAATCCTTTATTTCATTCCAATTCACAAAAGAGTCCTTTTATTTACAAATTCTCATACAAAAATTTTGGACCAAAGTCAAACTTAGACATCCCCGATGGAACATACAAAAGGACCTCTAACAGAAAACCAAAAATGAACTCTAAAAGCTAGATCAGCTTGCCATAGATTGTTTCCCACTTGACTTTGCACAATATCCTTTTTTAGTCATGAAAACTAATTCACAAACAGAGAAGTCTACACAGACTATCAAATATAGATCAACACCTCTGAAAAACAAGTGTCTGAATGATGTAATTCAACCCTTAATATTGTTGTCTACAATAAGACCCTGCTATCATAAAAGAGAATTAGGCTTGTGATGAATAAATGAATGAATGAAAATTGAACTATCTCAACATAAACTCAAAGAGAAAACCTTAGTATGATTCTGCTTCTACTCCTCTTATTGTTCCTCCCTTTCCTTTTGTCTTTAAGCAAATCATAATTGGTTGAGGTAGTTGAACCACCTTATTAGTTAAGTTAACTAAAGATTCAACCAAATTTTTAGTTAAGGGGGAAAAGTAATAATCATAATAAGGGTTATAAATAAATAATAACTAGTAGGTGAGACCCCTTGTGACTCCCTTTAGCTCATAAAAATCATAACATAACTAGTTAGTTAAGAAGAACACACCTCTTTGTGGCTACCATCATTATATTCACATTTGACAATTTAGCTCATGATATTTGAAATTATTTTCAAAAAAACGTATTAGTCATATATCAAAAAATAAAAATGCTATCCAAAAATCCCTGAAGTCAACTGTCATCAACAATAAAAATAAAAACTCAAAAACCATATTTCCCAGTCTCAGATGCAATATTTCCTTGATTGTTGTTGTCACCCTTTGATTTTCCTAAATTTTCCTTTGGCTACGCTGAGCCTTTAGGCCTAATCTCGCTGATCACGGGGGAACAATCATCCCTCAACTGCATCTAGGAAGACACGAATTTGTCAGAGCCATTAGAGGGTGAGGAAGGGGCAACAATGGATTTTCCTTTGTCAAGGGCATGGTGGGCCTTAGTTTTCAACCTTTTTCTAACATGAGAGGACTACACTGGCGAGTGGGGGGAAACTTGAACAATGGGGTTAATGGGTAGAGGATCAAGTAGGGATAAGTTAGGCCAACCATGATGTTGGGAGACTACCGGGTGGGAAATCTCTTGCCATCCATCATTTTCAGGAACCTCTAGTTGCAATGACACGTGAGGAGGCACATGGATACCAAGGGCTTGCAAGACTTGGTGTAACACCCCCGACCACCAACAGGTGGGAAAATGCTACCAAAAACAACCTTAACTTAGCCTTTTGAGCTCTGATACCATATTGTAACATCCTCGACCATCAACCCACTTGCTGAGAAATGCTACTACACATAACATTCTCATACTTATATATATAACATCCATATTAAATCTAATTAACAGATTGTTCTAAAAAATACAGAGTAAGCAGAAGATTACTACTAATATACATCATCAAGGACATTAACAATAATTCATATGCACAATAGAATACATGATAACATATAAGCATCACAAGCATGCAAAACATAATATTAATCACAAACTGATACTTATCTTTAAAACTATAATAATTCCACCAACTACGTGCAGACCTTCCAAGAACCTCCCAATCTGAGACCATGTTGTTCATCACTCTCAGTAGTAGGTCACCCCCGAGTTTGGACTAAGCTCCATCGGGAAGGGAATTCTATGCTAGGCAAGGTCAACGGAAGACACACAGTTATAGAGGAAGGATTCTCTCCCAGGAGTCACTTACACCCACTACTCACAGACCCTCATTCTGCACATGCCTGTCCCACCCCATAAGTATACACCTTCACTGACACCTGGATAGTCCTTCCATTGCTAAACCTCCCTTGCCTTGGGCTTTAGCAATAGACCGGACCGGAAGTCTTCGAGCTCTGTGGAAGCTACAGGACGCCTTCCAAGAGTTCTCACTTCCTCCATGCACTCTCTCACTTGGAGAGAGTCGCTCATAGACTTGGAAACCTATTCGTTTGACCAATTCCAACATAATGAGGACACAACAATAAGGCTCAACAATGCATAGTCAATGGCAACAACCTCACATGGTCAGGAACTGCAAGGGGACAACATCCCACTAGGATAGCATAACACAACTCAGGAAATTTCAGGTTTCTCAACCATGCAACACAGGATGGATTCACAGTTCTGGTTTTCGGAGATGTGCGAGGGTGTACAAAGATCCCACGTAGAAACTTAATGGTTCAGATAAGAATTCCCCATAAAAAACACTGAAACAGAGGTTGATTATGGACACCCGTGAGTTCAAACAGAGGATGGAGAATGGGAGGTTGAAACCCCAACACGTCGTCCTTCTCTGGTATTAACTGCATGCGCCCAGGTTGACACCTATCTCCCTGGGGATGCATGCTCCCCATTTTGCACACGTTCCCCCTTCCAAGAACTTAGGATAAAACATAAACATTTACACAGCTTTGGAATAATATTTAATTATTATCCCCAAGGTATTAAGATCTTAAGCTTATCCCTTCTCCCAACCTTTCATCCTCCTCTCCATTACCCAGACTTTGTAGAAGCTTAGTCCCCCATCACTCATTCATTGTGGTTGGTCCACCTACAGAGATGTTTTTATAATAATAATGTGCATCATTACATGTACAAAAATTAGGCTCTTGGACTTCAACACTTAGGCTCCCTGGCCTAATAAACACATAAGTCCACCAAGTTATATAAAATTGGATCACTATCCTATAAAAAATAATTACAAGTAATAATGCAATTGGGGCACGTCCTTGGGGTATTACAACCCCCTCCCCTTATTTTTTCATTGTCCTCAATGCAACTTTCACACATAATCAACAATATTTCCAAAATCTTCAAAACGATGCGAGTATTCTTCCCGCATAGCATCTTCATGATCCCATGTCGTGTCCTTAGGACCATACCAGGTCTACTAGACCTTTACAAGTCCTATGGCTCGATTCTGAAGCTGTTTTCTTTTTCGGTCCAATATGTGCACATGATGCACTTGCAAGGCACCTTCTTGTTCCACCTGGATCACATTCCAGTAAATCACATGATTAGGACCGGTATATATTTCTTAAGTAATGAAACATGAAAAAAATTATGTACAGTCATGGATGCATGTAATGCAAGTATGTATGCAACTGGCCCAATCCTTTCTAGGATTTCAAATGGCCCACAAAATCTGGCTACCAACTTGGAACAATTTCCCAGCCTCAGGGAACTTCTATTGGATTTTACTTTCAGAAAAACATGATCTTTGACTTTAAACTCTTTGTGGGTTCTATTTTTATCAGCATAACTTTTCTTCCTGTCTTGGGTAGGTTTCAAATTCTGCTTAATTTTTAGCATTTTCTCTTCCATTTCCTTGAGAAACTCTGGCCCAACTACTTCTCTATCAGCTGGGTTATCCCAACTTATTGGAGTATTTCATTTCCTTCCATAAAGTGTTTCAAATGGACTCATTTTCAATGATGCTTGATACCCATTGTTATAGGTGAATTCTACCAAGTGTAGGTAGTTTTCCCATTTCGATGGTTTGTCTATCACATACATCCTCGATATGTCTTCTATCACTCGATTCAGCTGCTTTGTCTGCCCATCCGAATCAGGATGATAGGTTGTAATGAAAATCATATTTGTTTTGAATACCTTGAATAACCCTTTCAAGAAATTTGAGGTAAATTTGAGGTCTCTGTCAAACACAATTGTCTTGGGAATTCCGTGCAATCGTGCCACTTCCTTCATAAAAATATCAAAAACCTCCACTTCCTTGTGAGTAGCCTTTAATGAAATGAAATGGGTAGCTTTCATAAGATTTTCCACCACCACCATAATTGAATCATGCTTCTTGCCTTTTCTAGGCCATCCTGTGATGAAATCCATTGTCACCACTTCCCACTTCCACTCAGGAATGGGTAAAGGTTTCAACAATCCAGCTGGGTGCCTATGCTCATCTTTAAAATTTTGGCATTCCATACATCTGGCGATGTATTCTCCAATCTCTTTCTTCATACCTAGCCAAAAGTAATGGATATTGACTACTGCCATAGTCTTCTGATATCTAGGGTGTCCAACATAAGGCACATTATGCATTTCTCTCAGAATCACAAGTTTCAAACACTAGACATTAGGTACATAAACTCTGTTCTTGTACATAAGAATTCCATCAGTCTCTAACTTATAATCTTCCACTCCTTGCGACGTCTTATCTCGCTGTAGCTTCACTACCAACTCCTTGTACTACAAGTCTACTCTTTCATTTTCCAAAACTCTGATCTTTATATCGGTTTTATACATGCTAATGGATATAGCATGTAATTCATGTACTCTCTTTCTAAGTGAATCAACCACTTTATTCTCCTTCCCTTTGATATGATTGATATCAAAATCATATTCACAGAGAAATTCTAACCACCTACTCTGCCTAGTGTTCAAGGTTGGTTGATCAAACAAATACTTCAGACTGTTATGATCTATTCTCAATTCAAACCTCCTTCCCATGAGGTAATGTCTCCATTTCCTCAGAGCGTGAACGATGGCCGCTAACTCCAAATCATGAGTTGCATAGTTCCTTTCATGATCTTTCAACTTTCTAGATTCATAACAAATTACGAATCCATTCTGACTAAGGACTCCTCCCAGTCTTTCTTTGCATGCATTGGTTCTTACCATGAAATCTTCATTTGGATCTGTGATCCTCATAATTGGATCACTGGTTAATAGTTGCTTCAATCGCTGAAATATTTTCTCACTATCTTTTGTCCACTAAAACTTCTTCTCCTTCCTCTGCAAGGAAGTGATAGGGTGAACTAACCTCGAGAACCCTGTGATGAGCCTTCTATAATAACTAGCTAGACCCATAAAGGATTTGACTTATGTCACATTCTTTGGCGCTGACCATTCTCTGATGGATTCAATCTTTTCAGGATCTACCTCTATCCCATATTTCGAAATAATGTGCCCCAAGTAATGAATCTGCTCCTAATAAAATGAGCACTTGCTCAACTTGGCATATAGTTGGTGCTCTCTTAACACCTACAACACCATCCTAAGATGTTGTTCATGCTCTTCCTCCAACTTGGAATACAACTGAATGTCATCCAGGAAGACTATGATGAACTTGTCTAGATAGTCCCTGAACACACCATTCATCAAGCACATAAAAAAAACAGGTGTGTTTGACAGCCCAAATGGCACCATTGTTGTTATCAGACTAATCGGTAGGTGTGGACACTAACTGATCTCCCTAGATCCACCTAGATCTAGAACAAAACACACCAGAACATGATGCTTTCCTTAAGTTTTAGATATTGAATTTACTAACTAAAGAGGGATGAGTGACATACCNACGCTCATACAATGATGAACCTGCAAAAGAACACAACCAACCAAAGTGATAGTAATAGCATAAACTCAATATAAACCTATGTATGTGATCAAGGAATCATACAATAAAGCATAACAAGCTTTATAGGAAAGAATCATATTGCTGTATCATATTAAATGTGAAAGAGAGATTACAACCATGGCCTTGATGTCATAAGGTCCCTTCCAACTGTCCTTCATTCCCCACACACTTCTTGCTCCAAGGATTTTGAGACCATGGATCTGATAGCTACTCACAATCTATCTTGACAAAGAAAATCTCAAAGCCACTCTAACCAAGCTAATAATTCCAAGCCAACCAAAGCTAACTTTCTCCATGAGAACTCCTCTCCTTTTATAAGTTGAAGAGGATGAGGTGAGGAGGTTAGGATGATCCCACTAAATCATTAAAGAGAGTAAGATCCAAACCATTCGGATGCCACCTCACCATGGAAGTTTGTCCTTCTAGAAGATTCGAGAAAATTCTCGTTTTTCCCATGTGTAGGAATTCTCGCACCCTGCCTATAGAGAAACCTGCGAGTCTCTCGCAACCCAGCTATGGTGAAACTTGTGAGAATCATGCAATCTCGCACCCTGCTTATATAGAAACCTGCAAACTTCCTTTTTATAGGGTTTTTACAAGGGAAAATGCAACTTCTTTTCTCAGGAAAAGTTCTTCTCCCTTCTCTCTTTAGGAACTCAGGCCACTGACTCCTCTAAAGGCAACAGATAGGTTTACATCATTAATGGTCATAGGGATGACAAAAATAATGTGTAATAGAGAGCCCCCCAAAGTATGAAGTTAGAACAAAGTGATAGCTGAAATACTTTGTCGAGTGTGTGTAGGGAACAAGAAACAGTCGGTCGGAAACCTGCCAACAAACAAGGAAATACAATACAATAATATATCATCATTGAGGTAGGGATTCCCATACTCAGAATACAAATGAATCAAAGCATAAATGATGACATGCGAAGATCCATGTCAGGTAAGACAGGTCATGGCCACCAAACATACACTGTGGATCCATGCCAATATGACTCAAATCTAAACATAGCCACCAAAAATACACTGTGGATCTATGTGTTAAAGACTCAAATTTGAACATAGCCACTAGACATACAATGTGGATCTATGCAACAGTACACTAAATATACTCCAACGCAACCTGAATCTGTCAAAAAAGATCTCGGGTCTTCATCTCCACCACTCTATAGTATGAATCTAACCATGTGAATACATGTGTTGAAGTCAAACATGGTAGAAACCACTTGATTACCGATCATTAGTGTATACCGTTAACAAGCACGAGGGAAATCACCATTAATGTCAATGACTCCCAAGGTACACTAGTACAATCCAACGAATGTGAATAAATGAGATGAAGTTGAACACTTGGCGGAATCTCCTGATCAGGGGTCAACAATGAAAACCCACTTTTGAAAGCGAGGAAACCTGCCATTGAGACATGCAAGTTCCAAGGTACCAATTAGTTTCTAAGTCTAATTCATGGATAATGAGTTGAAGTTGATAGGAAAAGACTCGTCACATGAGGGCCTTAATGTATCCCACATCAATGACACGAAACGAGTAACAAGATTTGATATAGATCAGAGTAACAAGTGATTCAAGAATGACTCGGGGATGGCCAATGCAATAGAAGGCTTTCCGTGTTGAACTTCTCTTTGAACATATTGACGACACGACAACTGTCTTGGAAACACTGACTCAACAATAGGGATTACAGACCGATTTACAATCTTATAAGGGAGTATGACCAGGAGACAAGTGGATTTTCCAACCTAGACACAAGGCGAGTAAAAGGGTGTCATGTTCAAAAGAAACTCTTCCACAGAATACAGGTTTAGATACATTTCTTTCCCAATTTTTCCCCCACCATTTCTGGCAAGTACCTCTTTATTTTTGTGCAAGCTTGAGGAGGATAACATATGATTGTCAATTTAAGCTCATCCTTCGGATGAGTTCCTCGGAGTATGTTTAACAAACCCTAGGAAGGAGTGGTTCAGTCCCATATGGGCCTTTCGATGTTTGTTTTACGAGTCCAAAGAAAGAAAACTGTTAAGAACCAAACATCAATATAGCATAGAAAAACCTCAGGAAAAGTACTCAACGCCTTGAAAAAAAGATAAATTCAGATATTAAGCCTCTTCGAGGGGGAAACCTCCTTTTACCCCACTTAAATGTTCAAGTACAAGATGATTCAAAATGAAAATGTCTCCTTGGTATATATAGGAGACTAGGAGGTATCATTACAACTAATGGCCTAAGCCGACATAAATAAAATAACATTACTAATCTAATATTCCCCAATTAAGGGGTAATAAATAACATTACTAATCTAATATGCCCCAATTAAGGGGTAATGAGCCAATATTAGGGCTTAACATGCCCCTCCCCTTGAGACAAGTGTTTTCCACAACGCTTGAGTAACTCTGGATGCTTCTGTATAAAAGAATCATCTTCCCAAGTGGAATCTTCAGCCGATAGTTTCCTCCATTTAATGAGATACTCTAAAATGGATCTATTCCTCAGCTGGAAAATTCTTGTG